>CM051362.1:4750596-4800596 GCA_028015245.1 Cardamine occulta | reverse complement strand
CAAGAAGAAACTTATTAAAAGAAATGTAGAAAGACACAAAAATATGGCAAGGACTTCCATTAAACAAAATGGGCTTGTGTCTTAGCTTACATAATGAAAATCATGTTCGATGTTGGAGGCAAGAAGCACGTCTACAAAGTGATAAATTGAAATTTTGCATAGATATTAAAGAAAATCTTTTGTTGATTTTTTTTTAAAAGAAAATCCTATAAAATAAAACAAGAAATATTTTTTTACAAAAATCTAATAAATTGGGATAGAAGAAGTATCAAAACTAAAAGGTTTATTGAATACTTTAATAAAAATAAAGGTGCCAACTGATACATTTCGAATTGTTCATATTAATTAGGGGTGAGCAAAATAATCGAACAGAATATATTTTACTTAGTCGAACAAAAATTCATCAAATCAAACCGAAATCAAATAAAAAAATTAGCTCAAATGGTATAGAAAATTTTATACCAAATTTTCCGAACTCGAATCGAAATGAACCGTCTAATCAAAATCTATTAAAATTAATATTTAATTATGTATATAAAAATATATTTAATGTATATTTAAAATTTATAATATTAATTAAACTATTTTCATATTTGTTGTAATTTTTTGTCCAAAATATATCCAATCCAAATTGAAATATAATCCAAAATCTAAATAACTCAAATCGAACCCAACCGAATAAGAGAAGAAAGTCCACATCTTAATAGTATTTTATTTGAAAACCAAAACCCTCGAGAGTGTTATCTAAAGCCAAAGTGGGTTAAGTCAGTCTTCTTCTCAATAGATGTTTAATACTCTGCATCATCTTCCTCGTCCCATTCTCCCTTCTTTCACCAGGTCCGTATCTTCGTTTCCCCTTTTACTTAGCGAGAAATTGCTCATCTTTTTACTGGAATCAAGCCTCTTGAATCTCGATATTATCTGGGCTCCAATTGGATCTTTCCTAAACATAGATACAAATATTCTATAATATATTATGCTAGATCCTTGTACATATTGATATGTTCAAGGATTGCTTTTCTTTTTTGACTGACCCTTTGATTTCACAGTTGTCGAGTCTGCAGGAAAATTGTTTCGAAAAGGATGAGCACGAATCCTGCAATTGAGCCAAAAGTTCGCAAATTCGAATCTGTTGAAGGAGCTGATGTTAGTTCCAGAAGAAACTCTGATGGTTTGTTTGCTAATTCATCTTTACTTAACAAAGATTGTGTCTTTAAGTTCTAAATGTCTAAGTTTAAGTAGAATTAGTATTTTAAGTATACGAAGTTAAGTGTTAATGGGAATTGGGTGTTTACAGGTATCAGATTCCGTCTCGTTTCATATAACATATTAGCTCAGGTAATTAATAAATTAAGCTTCTTTATCTCGCATATGACATATGATATGGTGTAGCTTAGCATTGGATTAACTAGTTGATCTCACATCAAACTGCGTTTGTTGTATTGTGTTTTCTGGACTTGATGTAAAGATAAAGACAGTTCATTTCTTTCATCTTTTTTTTCGTTTGTGTTGTTTCTTATCTCTTTAAGCTTCATCTTTCTGTTAGGTTTATGTGAAGAGTTCCCTTCTCCCACACTCTCCACCTGCTTGTCTCAAGTAAATCTTCTCCACATTTCTCAGTTTCAAAATCAATTTTTCTTATACTAGTCAAGGGTTTGTGTGAGTTGTAATCCATGGCCTGGAAGGTGATAACTTCAGTCAAGATTTGCCTCACGATATCTCTTTCCGGTGATAATTAGAAGTTTAGAACCCAAGGTGCTAATTGCTAAAACAACAACGTAATCTATGAATGTGCAAGAATATAGCTAAGCAGACATTATTGTGTTTGGTATTGCTCACTTTAAGTATCCGTTAACTAAGATCTCCTTATAGATTACCTTTTGTTAAAGCTTAGGGAACGATGATTGTTTAAAAAGTTATGATATTTGCAGTAACTGTGACTTGGTCTTTCTTTTCTTGTGCTACAGATGGAAAGCTCGTTCACATGCCATTTTCAGCGTTCTCAAAAATCTCCAGGCTGATTTCTTTTGTCTGCAGGTTTTTTCTTCTGAAATTTCTTCTTTTGTATTTGGTTAGAATTGAGAAACCCTTTGCTAACGAGACAGAACTCTTTCTCTTTTGTTCAATCCAATAGAAAATCTCAGACTTAGTATTGTTTATAGCGCCTTTTAAATTGTGTGTATATCAACATGGTGTCTCCACTTGTTAGTTATATTGTTAAAATGTTCGCAGGAAGTAGATGAGTACGATAGCTTTTACAGAAGTAACATGGACTCTCTGGGCTATTCTGGGATTTATATTCAGAGAACTGGACAGAGGAAGCGTGATGGTTGTGCAATCTTCTACAAACCAAGCTGGTATGATTAAAACATTAAGCACGTGAGCGTGACCAAAGAACATTTAACATAATGTAAGATACCTCAATCTGATTGAAACAAGACTCTTCTTTGGATTTAGTGCTGAGTTGGTCACAAAAGAACGGATAGAATATAATGATCTCGTGGACTCAATAAAGGCAGATAATGTTTCCTGCAGCGAAAAGAAGAGTGAGACATCCAATGAAGTAAAAGGTAATGAGAAAGCGAAAGGTAAATTTGTCCTTTTGGAGAAAAAGAAATCAAACCCTTTGTGCTCTTTCTTTATATCTCAACATCATTACTAACTTTTTTCTTCTGTTGTTCTCTTCGCATGTTTACTCTTCAAACAAAAAAAGATTCTCAAAAAGAAAGTCGCGACCTCAATGATCCACGAGTGAAACTAAAACGCGATTGTGTTGGAATAATGGCTGCTTTTAGAATCAACAAGCCGTTTCAACACATCGTTATCGTGGCAAACACACATCTTTACTGGTAAAGACCTGTTGTGTCCCCCATTAAAGATTTATCTTTATCTTTTCAACATGTTTCATATCCTTGTTTGCTTCTTTCTAGGGACCCGGAATTGGCTGATGTCAAGCTTGCTCAAGCCAATTATCTTCTTTCACGACTAGCTCAGTTCAAAACGTTAATATCAGAAGAATTCGAGTGTACACCTTCATTGTTACTAGCTGGTGACTTCAATTCAATTCCTGGGGATAAGGTTTGATTCAATTGCTTACCTTGAGTTTCCCAAATTGTTCATTCTATTTGCTAAGTCATACTCTTTGTCGTTTTCCAGGTTTATAGTTACCTAGTATCAGGTAATGCAAAAGCCGCAGAGACCATGCAAGGAGAAGCTCCAATTCCTTTGAGTAGTGTCTATGAAGTGGCAAGAGGAGAGCCAAAGTTTACAAATTGCACTCCTGGCTTCACAAACACACTTGACTACATCTTCTTCTCTCCTTCAAACTTGATCAAACCTGTGAGTATTCTCCAAATACCTGAACTGGAATCTCCAGATGTTGTCGGTTTCTTACCGAATCATCATCACCCGAGTGATCATTTACCGATAGGAGCTGAGTTTGAGATTAGTCGGCAGGAATAGAAAGTTTTGTTCTTTAGAAACTTTTGAAGCAGTGAAACATTGATTGATGGGCGAACGACGGGAATTGAACCCGCGCATGGTGGATTACATACACAACACAGTATTTGAAGGATTTTGATTATTTACTTATCAATCAAATAAACTTGAAATTTTCATTTCTTCATTGTTTTTATTGAATTTACTGTGAATCGAATATTATATAAGATGAAATTTATCAGTTTTTAACATATATTTATGGACTGTTTAAGAGATGCAACCAATTCAAATCAAAGTCAAACTGAAATGGCTTGAACTCGTTGAAAAGTAGCGCGTGCAAATTAAACGTTTGGTCCGCGAGTGAAACTCAACACGTGTCATCTCAAAAATGAAACACGCGTTACCTTACAACGACCGTTCCCGTAAGCCCAATATAAACGTGCCTGGGCCATAAGCATAAGGGACAAAATTGTTTCAGCCTATGATAACTATTTGAAACGCCATTACATTTTAATTATTTAACAGAACATAATTAAAATATAAGATGGAAGGACATACTAAAATGATGATAATCTGAGTCAGATTTGTTGAATAAAATTCCAACAATATTAGTCAAGCATTGATCTATTTTATTATCAACCACTAAAGCGTGATACTGTCACACCAACTTATTGATAATTGTGAGTACGAACGAATATTCTTTTTACAGTCCTAACTTTACCGATAATATGAACCATTGTTAATGAATAAAGTCGTACTACTCTGTTTCTTGAAACCTTTTTATCCAAAATGGACAGTGATGTAATGTTATGTTCCAAAACATAAGATTTTTCAAAACAAATAATGATCATTCCTTTTGGATATATATCACAAAACAACCAAATAAAATATTATATTTTTTCTTTTTGTTTTTGGTCAAATATTATTATATTTTCTTTTCTCTTATAAATAAGCATCATTCACCCATAAGCTTCACTTGAGAATTCTACCTATTGCTTAAACAGAAAATGAAAATCTTTGATGTTAGTTTAACCGGAGAGTTCATTGTCAAAGCTTCCGGCGACCAGTCAGAGAAAGTTGATAGCCTTTCTCTCTCAAATCTTGACCTTCTTTCCGGTCGTTTTCCGGTTACCTACTTTTACTTCTACCCCAAGCAACCAATTTCATCCTTTGAGTCAATCTTCAACTCCCTCAAAGCCTCTCTCTCTGAAACTCTTAACTTCTTCTATCCTTTTGCGGGTCAGATTGTTCCTAACGAAACCTCTCAAGAAGAGCCTATAATCATCTGCAACAACCATGGAGCTTTGCTCGTCGAAGCCCAAGCCAACATCGATCTCAAAAGTTTGGATTTTTACAATCTTGATGCGTTTCTCAAAGCAAAGCTGGTTCGAGTTAACCCGGATTTCGCTTTACAGATTCAAGCAACGGAGTTCGAATGTGGAGGCCTTGCTATAACATTCACATTCGATCATGCTTTAGGAGATGCAAGCTCTTTCGGGAAATTCCTCACTTCGTGGTCAGAGATATCGAGAAATCAGCCGGTGTCTTGTATACCAAATCACCAAAGAAATCGCCTCCAGGCACGGTCTCCTCCTCGTTACCACCCTCTCTTAGACAGAACATTCATAAAATGTAACGAGGAAGAGATTAAGAACATACCAACGCCCAAAACGCTCATCAAGCGTCTCTATCACATCGATGCTTCGAGCATAGACGCATTGCAAGCTTTAGCTACTGTTAATGGAGAGAGCAGGACAAAGATCGAAGCTTTCTCCGCTTATGTATGGAAGAAAATGGTGGATTCTATAGAGAGCAGTCATAAAACCTGTAAGATGGGATGGCTCGTTGACGGTAGAGGAAGACTTGAGGCCGTTACCACGAGCTACATAGGAAATGTCTTGTCTGTAGCTGTAGGTGAAGCCACTGTCGAAAATCTGAAGCAAAACCATGTATCAGAGATAGCAAACATAGTGCACAAATCGATATCCGAAGTGACAAACAATACCCATTTCACAGATTTGATAGATTGGATCGAGAGCCACCGACCAGGACTGATGTTGGCTCGGGTGGTTCTTGGACAAGAAGGACCAGCTTTGGTCTTGTCTTCAGGACGACGGTTCCCTGTGGCTGAATTGGATTTTGGTTTTGGTGCTCCATTCCTTGGAACTGTATGTTCAACAGTTGAGAAAATAGGAGTGGGTTACCTAAACCAGAGACCAAGCGCCTGCAACGATGGCTCGTGGTCGGTTTCTGCTATCGTGTGGCCTGAACTTGCTGCAGCTTTAGAGTCTGACTCGGTTTTCCAGCCAATGTCTGCTAAACATCTTCAACTCCAGACCTGAAAAAAGACAGCTAACAACATAAAGAATAAGCACTAAGGAAGAAGCTTTTCATCGTTTTCTTTATTATCTGTAAAATTATTGTTACAATGAGGCAAAACCATGGTCTCTTTCTTTTTCACATTTCTGCACTACATGTAGCTCTGCACAGTAAAAACAAAAACAACAAAATCAGGGAGCTTTCGCCAGATACAGATATTTAAACCTATGGTCAAAGTCTTTTAAGGCTTCTTCAGATATTTTTTGGCTTCTGCAGAGAAACTTCTAGCGATTTGTTTGTCGGAGAATGTTAAAGGAAGCTCTTCATCATCATAATTAGTCTCTCTTCTGTCTATCCAGTTATGACGTCTACTTGAATCTTTTGAACTATCATCTTCTTCTGTGGATTCCGTGGGTGAGTTTGGTTCGTCTGCTAACTCGCAGTACAAGTGTTTAATTATGAAAAGAGCAGTATCATTATCTCTCCAATAGTTTCTGCACAATATATAAGTCTTGAGTTCTTGGCTCTAAATGTAAAATGTAATGTGTTATCAATGAAAAGTTTCACTTACGTATGAGCTCCTATGGCTTGTAGATACGGATGCTCAAAGGTTTTATCCTGCATCACCCAAATATTTCAGTAATTAGTATTATGCAAACTAGCGAGTTTTAGCCAAATCCAAGGCGTGTTTATTCTTTTTTTTTCATTCATATTGCAGTTTCCAAGAATCACTGTGTCTGTAGGAAAAGGTGAATGCAACGGAATGATAAAAGGTTATCAATTAGGTGGGGATGCATTAAAATTTCACCTGGAGCATGTGATCTATTCGACCGTCTCGAGTTCCAGTTAATCTCTCCATCATTAAGGAACCGTAAGACCTTCCATCTTTTTCTTCATCACTTTCTTCTGTATCTGTTCCATCACATGCAAGTAATAACATTAGACGTGCATCAAAGGGAGGTGCAAAACCTTCCAAAGTAATCGACTTTTTTACCTTCTAGTTTATCCGAGCTTTTGGATTGACATATAGTGAGAACTCTTGTCTGCATGAGAATTAAAGATAAGCCTTTTGAACATTGAACGCAAAAGATAACAACTTGAGGTCAACATTACAACGCAGAGAAAGCTAATTAGAAGTATGAAACACATACCCTTACTGAAACAAAATGATTCATTACTCTCTGAGAACGCGCCGCAAAATCTTCTTTGAAATCCTATAGAACATTATATAGAGAACACAAATTAGATGAGGAAGTAAAACAAAATACCAAACCACAAGATTACAATTACCTGGAATCCAATATGCAACCGCTTGCCACCTCTGTGGTAAGGAATAATAACGGGTCGGTTGGGAAGGTATTCTTTGCAGACAAGTGGCTCCACTCTGCGTGAAACACAAAGTGTTGTTGGTCTTTTACACTTGCAAAAGAACGTAATAGAGACAGCAAGATCATAACTAGCTACACACAGTATTTTTCCATGAAGACCAACCTATATGCAACCGGATCATAGGGATGAAAAATGTTGAACATTCGACGACAAGCAGGCATCTCTTCAATAACATTATCCTCTTCCCAGTAATCTTTTCCCTTACCTAACACATGTTACAACATATAAAGAGACTTTGCAAAGAAATGTAAACAAGCAATTCAATAGAAGAGCAAAGAAAAAATATGAATTGAGCCATTATCGTCGATTGTTTATCCATGGATCTCTTATTTTCCTAATTCCGATGCTACATAAAAACCAAAAAAAAAATGAAAACTCTACTGAAAATTATTACCTATCCCAAGACGTATATTTCGAAGGGCGAGAAAGACTCCAAGAGGAGATCCAACTGCAAAGAAAGTGTCAACCTGAGAAGAATATCCAATAGAAGTTAGGCTGACATTTGTTTCCAGTGTGGTTTCCGAATGAGGAATAGATATAGATATTTTAATTATACAATCAAACACCTTGAACTCAAGCTTTTGGTACTTGATATAAGGAGTAAAGCTTGTTGGTGCATTGGCATCTTCAGTTGGCGCCTTCTCGTTGTTGAGCTGCTCAAGCACCATAGATGTCTTGGCTTTTTCTGTTGATAACACCATTTAATATCATCACTAAGATGTACATGAAAGAAGTTTTCAAACACAACTCAAAACTTGCAAAAGATACAAATCGGGGGTATGAAACAATACCATCCATCAATATTCTGACATTCTCTGATTGCAGTTGTGCTACTTTTGACCTCAATGATATAACCTGGGATAACAAATTCCACCATTAATAAAAAAAAACAACTCTTTCTCTGTTTTGGTCAATCAGAAAAGAAACTGGACAACACTTCCACAGAAAACACAAAACTACAAAAGTATCAGATATTGAAAGCTTGCAAGAACCTAAACTGCACAATCTCATCAAAGAATGAAAAGTTGAAAGTGCTATTTACCTCTTCTCGTAACAACTTGATCGTCTCCTCATTATTTGAATTGTCATTTTTTTTCTCCCATGATTGTTCTTCAGAACAGGATGAAGAATCAGGCGTTCTACAGTCAGCTTCATCTGGTCCATCCTGTGAGGAAATAGCACCAGTAGAATCGTGATGGTCATCTTCTTGGCAGCCTCTTCTTTCCAAACCCAAGTTGTCCACAACAGAATCAGAGATCAATGACGGAGCTTCCTGGGTGACATCGTGATGCTCCAATACCGTTGATTCTTTAGCCATCATGTTATTATCTTGACCTGTGATTTCCTCGGTGTCATTCAACTGGTCAGATTTCTCTCGCTCAAGATTTGTCGATGGATGTGAACTCTCTGGCTCAAGATTTGATGATGGATATGAACTACAAGCTTTGTCAGGTCTAGCTGGAATGGGAGGAGATTCTTCATCTGGAAAAAATTTCTTGTATATTGAATCCATTGGAAATGTGGATGACAAATTGTGCTGATGACATAAGATGTCATAGGAGAGAACACTCCCCAAAGAGTGTCCATAAATAGAAATCTGCAAAATGTCCATAAACAGACATGAATTTCAATTTAATGCGAGCTCACACTAGTCACAGGTTGATGAATGAAACGACTAAACCAGATGGGCACCTTTCCGTCATAGTCTGGATTCCGCTTTAAAAATTTTAGATACAGTCTGTTCAGCTGTTTTGAAACCTGAAAATGAAAAGGAGCACAGATCATTTTGCATCTTCATACTTAATAAAAGTACCAATTATTATGATATAGAAGATGAAGTTAACAATGTCAATAAAGTTTTAGGCTGTCAAAAATTTTAAAATTAAATCACGAAGAAGTTTCAATCTAGAACTTTTAAGACACAGAACATCCAATTTTGGAAATTGCAATACCGAATCAATTATAGCCTGACAGTAAATGGGGCTCATGTAGTATAACACATCATGAACAGTTGCGCTCAGCATTTCTCGCAAACGTCGTACACCATCTAAAGTACATTTATCAACAGCAGCTTCACCACTTAGCTTTAGACCCTTTCTCCACTACAAAAACAATAAAGAAAGAAAATATGGATGAAGTAGATCATACTATACACAGATCAAGCAGAAAGGGATATATACTATATATAGCCACCTGGCATGGGATGAAAAGGACTCTTTGAGTGCCGCGCTGACGAGAGGTTAGATGACGTTCCCCTAAAGCTGCCGTGATTTGACGGAAGTTTCCAACGTCGTCAACAAGATTAGACTTTTCTCCTTTTTGGCCAATACCATGAACCATAAATACAAGATGCCGAACAGGGACCTGGAGACAATAACACAATAGAATCATTCCAGAGAGCTTGAAAACTTTGAGAGATTCTAAATTTAACTTGACAATAGAGATCAGATGCTCTATATGCAAAAGCAATACATACAAACGAGTGAACTAAGACATACTTGAGAGCAATAATCATCCATTTCTTCCTCCTTTTGTTGGCGTAGTTCTTCCTGAACAGATGCACAATAAATATGATTCAACTTACAAGAACTCTAACCATTGAACAAGAAAAACATAAATGTGAGTCTTGATTCTATTTTCCAGTATAGAGTGGGAAGGATAGAGTCAAGAAAAATTAACAATAGAAATCAGAATAGTTCAAAACCTGCGTAGGTTTTGGAGAGTAGGAGCCGGCATAACCACGTCTCAACTTAATTCCATTCCCAGTATATCCAACAATGCCAGAGAACCCAGAGGGATCAACATTAAGCCACGCTTCCCAGGTATCATCCTCCCCAGTAAAGAGAGCATGGAGTCCCTACATTAACAACTTCGGATAATATTCTCTTTTTGAAACCATTTAGCAGGTAATAACACATGAAATCAAACACATACCAGACTGGAACCTTGCAAATCGATACGAGCTGCAAAAAGACCAGAGGGTTGAAAACTTCTTCTGCGCCAAACCTGGGTGAAAAAAATCCAAACTAAACTGGTGCTATTTTTATATCATCAAAATAGATATGAAATTTTTTTACAGGAATTCTCAACAAACAAACAAAAAAAGGGAGAGGGAGATAAAGGGCCAAAAGGCGATAGCTTTGTGGATTTATGAACCTTAAAACCAAAAGCAAACTAACAGAAAAAGTATCAACTGCTTCAAGTTCTAGGCAAACCAGGATCATAAAATCGAAATGTATTCCACAGAAAGATATCTAACCTTGTTACGATATGCAACCTCCAACTGTTCAGCAACAGTTTCCGGAATTGGAAGCCAGTCTAGACCACCTTTACGAGCAAACCAATGGCCTCTAAGCACACGCCGATTATCTCCATTCCAATACACAGGAAAACAATGCCTCCTCACCAAGTCCACCTGCAGCATTCCAATTCTTGGTCAGAGACATGGACTGAATATAAGGACTCCAATGATTCAACATGTTAAATTTACATTGAAATTCATAAAAACATTCTTTAAACATCTGAAAAGAATGGTAGTACCTCATATAGCCCACCCTTAACAGGTACACCAACTCTCTCCTCTTCAACTTCATATAGACTGGATGACACAGAAGGTTCATCAGAAGTTTCAATTGACGGCTTAATCGATTTCTTTTTAGTATTAACTTGTGGTATCGGGCCTTCACTGCATTCTGCATACTCTTTCCACCAGAGTGACAACAACTCATCCTCTCTCTATTGCACAAATTTCCCAGTTTCATTCAAATTTTGAACCAAACAGCCAAGAGTCAAGAACTTGTCGAAACAAACAAATCCATAGTAAAAACAAAACAGCTTAGAATAAGAAGAAGAACCTGAAGGAAAGATGCCTCAATAGCAAGAGAATCCCTCATACCAAAACGGAAATACTCACTCTTTCCTACTACATCAGTGCGAGGTACTGAAGCAGCTAATTCTGCAGCAAAAACATAACATATTATATCTTCAATCCGGCCATTAGAAATTTGGCTACACAAAACAATGCACTTCTATATTCAACCCCTTAAACTAACCCTAAGGATATAGCAGCATCCAAAATATGTGTATCGACTTATTTACTATCCCTAGACGAGTTTTGAGGCTGAAGCAAACCATTAAGACTCACCGTTTTCAGCCAAAGGAACCTTACAAAAGTACCAACGAACATCACTGCCATCAGAAGGACTTCTGGTCTGCGCGAGATACTTTTGTCTACCATAGCATTGCTCAATCACATCTTCTAATCTAGCAATGTTCGAAGGCGTGTTCTTTAACAAATCCGGAGAGGTTTCATTAACCGCTGAACTTCCTAAACGTGCCTCTCTATCTTCCATCTGATGCAAAATCATAAATCATCAAAATTTGGACTACCATACATAAACCTAAATCAGTAGTGAGAACAATAAAGAAGTCAAATTTCGAATCAAAGACGAGTTTCTAGTCTGTTCGGTGATCAATTATACAAAATTTAACAAAACCCTACAGAGAAAAATCTATAATCAGCTCATACCACGACACAGAGGAGCAAAAAGGACGAAGCTTTAGACAGGAATTAACAGAAACAAAGACGAAAGATGAGAGATTTACTATTCTGATGAAAGCCAAATCACGAGAGGAGAATTAAAAAGAAGAAACAAAATAAAAAATAAATTAAAAAGGTCGTTTGAAAAGAAAGAGTGACAGCTGGGGAAATCGAAATTGAAGGTTTGGTTTTGTTGAAAGAAAAAGAATATTCGCGAGACCAAAACTTTGCTTCAGCGGTTGCGTGTGTACTGTCATCACTTAACAACTGCCACGTTGATGCCAAGTCAGCATTCCGCATACGAACCGATTTTATCTTGTTAAAGGGAATTTAAAGAAATTGGAAATTTACGAAAAGGACCTAAAGTGTAATCGAAAGTTTATATATTTGTTTTTTTTTCCTCTTCTTAATGTTGAATAAAAATTGAAGACAATAGGGGGGTCTCAGCAATTGATCACCGAACTTGTGGACTTTAACGAAGAGGCAAATTTATTTTGTCCGGCTCTATGTTATTCTCTTCGTCCGGTTTTATAGTTTTATAATTTTATTTCTGTATTCTGTCAAAAAATCATTAAAAGTAATATAAAAACTCAACATTTTTTTTTTTTTGAAAAGTATAACAAATATTTATGAGAAAAATAGTTGAATGGGATTTCATTCTACTAATTCTCATGCGAAAATATTAGACCAACTATAAAAATCTTTTAAAATGATATAAAAACTCAACATTTTTTTTTTTTTAAGTATAACAAATATTTATGAGAAAAATAGTTGAATGGGATTTCATTCTACTAATTCTCATGCGAAAATATTAGACCAACTATAAAAATCTTTTAAAATGATATAAAAACTCAACATTTTTTTTTTTAAAGTATAACAAATATTTATGAGAAAAATAGTTGAATGGGATTTCATTCTACTAATTCTCATGCGAAAATATTAGACCAACTAATGGGAAAATAAGATGTTAGGTCTAACCATATGATATGGACATGTTTCTTACCTCTTAGTCTTCCTTAATTCTCAGTTCTTTGTTTTCATTTACGTTTATTTTTTATAGTGTTACGTTTCTACACTTCAAAGTGAAATAAATACTGTTGTCAAAATACAACATTTGTTTTTGGTTAAAAACATTTAAAACACGACACTTGTTTAATTAAAACATTATCAGAAATATTCAATAACCTAAAAACAAAGTTGAATAAAAATAAATTAAAAAAAAATCAGAAAAACCCAAAATCCCATTCTTGAAAAAAAAGATCAAAAGCGGTAGATGAACAAACGCTTTTTGTAGCATCGGTCAACATCACCTGTGATCATCATCATCATCATCTTCCTTTGTATATGAGACCTCGTATAAGAGATGCCTCTGATAAACTCCGACCTAACCGATCCTCCTTCGACGAGTTCGACGGCGAAGCAAAGTTTCACCGCAAACACCCTCCACCTCTCCGGACCATGTTCGGTCGATGGCGGAAATGGACTGTTCTTGTTGCAGCGATCTGGATCCAAGCATCGACGGGGACTAACTTCGATTTCTCTGCTTACTCTTCACATCTCAAATCAGTACTCGGAATTTCTCAGGTGAGGTTAAATTACCTCGCGGTGGCTTCTGATTTGGGAAAAGCTTTCGGATGGTCGTCGGGGATTGCTTTAGATTATTTCCCTCTCTCCGTTGTTCTTTTCGCGGCGGCTGCTATGGGATTTGTTGGCTATGGTGTTCAATGGCTCGTCATCACTAACATCATCACTTTGCCTTATTTTCTGGTACATATAAATTCTCTCCAGCAATTTTACTATTTGAATTCGAAATTGTTGTTTCTGTGTTCTTGTAGATCAAGAATCTGAGTTTGAATGTGGAATTGATATATTAGTTTGTTAAAATAGTGATTTGAAGTAGTGATTGAATCTTTTTAACATGATAGGTGTTTCTTTGCTGCTTGTTGGCTGGATTAAGCATATGTTGGTTCAACACAGCTTGTTTCATCCTCTGCATTCGTCATTTCCCGACGAATCGTGCTCTCGCTTTATCTTTAACGGTAAGCTTCAATGGAATCAGTGCAGCACTATACTCACTTGCTTTCAATGCAATGAACCTGTCGTCTTCGAATTTATACCTTCTGCTGAACTCTTTGGTTCCTCTTATTGTTTCGTTCGCTGCGCTTTTCCCGGTTCTTACTAAACCATCTGTAGACCCTAGTACAGAGATTGAGTCCCGACGACATGACTCCCATGTTTTTGCTATTTTGAATGTTTTAGCCGTCATGACAAGTTTCCACCTTCTCCTATCCAGTTCCGCTGAATCAGCTCGTTTGCATTTACTCGGAGCTATGGTACTTCTGGTCTTTCCATTTTGTGCTCCTTTCCTTGTTTATGCTCGGGATTACTTTCTTCCCGGTATTAGTCATCGTTTCAACCATGACAGCTCTGGCTATGTTATGCTTAACATAGATGAGCTCAAGATCCAAAAAGCGTCTGTTGCTAGCAAAACCGGGTATGAACATATGGGTACTGCGAGTCAGAATAACATGAAGGAAGGAAATTTAGTTAGGCTCGGTGATGAACACTCGTTTAGATTGCTCATAAGTAGATTGGAGTTTTGGTTATACTACATTGCGTATTTCTGTGGTGGCACAATTGGTCTTGTTTATAGCAACAATTTGGGACAGATTGCCCAGTCTTTGGGACAAAGCACTACAACCCTCGTCACAATCTACTCATCATTCTCCTTTTTTGGTCGATTGCTCTCTGCCGCACCAGATTTTATGCACAAGTAAGTTTCATTCTTTTAGATTAGGGAATGTCTACTATGAAATGGGGGTAAAATCTCATTGAGAAATATTGAATCTTGCAGGAGATTTCGTTTGACAAGAACTGGATGGTTTGCAATCGCACTCTTACCAACTCCATTCGCTTTCTTTTTACTAGCGGTATCATCCTTACAGCAAACAGCATTGCAGACGGCAACCGCATTAATCGGTCTAAGCTCAGGTTTCATATTTGCAGCTGCAGTCTCCATAACATCTGATCTCTTTGGACCCAATAGTGTAGGTGTTAACCACAACATTCTCATCACAAACATACCCATCGGCTCACTCTTATACGGTTTCATTGCTGCCTCCATTTACGAAGCCAACGCAAGCCCCGAAATAACACTAATCGTGTCTGACTCGGTCGTTTGCATTGGAAGAGATTGCTACTTCAAAACGTTTGTGTTTTGGGGTTGCTTGTCTATTCTCGGCGTCATCTCAAGTCTGTTACTGTACATAAGAACCAAACCGGTCTATCACCGGCTCGAACAAGACCAGGTTTCAATAACATCATCGTATAAGGAACTTGATCCATTGTAAATCAAATTGTAACACAAAAACCACAAATCTTTCCTTCTTCTTTTTTTGTTATAGGTCACAGAAAGATAGTGTGGAAATAATTAAAGATACACAAGTTCTTGTTTACATGTTATGAAAATGGAACTTTAGGCTTAAACGTAATTAAATGTGGCTTAATCACGTATTTTGTGGGTCCCACAATAAAGATGAAATGACAAAAATAAAAAAAAAGTCATCAAATTTGACACGCAGAGAGTATCGGGAGCCAATGTAACTGACAAAATCATGAATTAGCCGTTGTGGCGACTTTCATCATTTTTATTCTCTCTCACCTTATTGCTCCTCCAAAAGCTAAAAAAACCCTAAGAAACTTCATTCACTGATAATGGTGGATTTTGGGTATTTTTCAGATACAGACGATTCAGCTGTGGAAGAACTACTTTCACAAGCTAAGGAACTTTCCGCTTTGGAACAAGTAGCTGCAATCAATTGTTCTGGCTTTACCGATTCTACTCTTCCCGATGATCTCGAGTCTCGCTTCCGTCGTCTCAAATCTCTTCCAGCTCCACGACCCGACCCGGTTTCGTCGTCTTTAAATAGGAACAAGCATCTCACACACTCCAAGAGCGTGGTGGCTCATCCTAAGGAGGTTGGGAATTTCTCGGAAAATCGACGAAATCCAGGTAAAAAACCTGGTTCTGTGAGTTTATCTGATGAAGATTCGAGTATTTTCTCGGGAAACAAACGAGATCTGGTTGTGAAATCGGGTATTGAGAAAAGTTCGAAAGCTGAGTTTGACTCAAATGGAAGCGGAGATTTCACTGATTCTGGAAACGAGAGTAAGATTTTCTCGCCAGTTAAACAAACTAAGAAGCTTTCTAAAGAGAAACGCAGAGTCGTATCATCATCATCTTCGTTATCTTCTATTGATTTAGCAACACCACCACCATCGGATTCAGAATCAAAATCGAAATCGAAATCAAAATCCAAGTCCTCATCAAGTTCTTGGTTTGATAAGTTATCTCCAGCGAAAATCATTGGATCTATTTGGCGTTCACCGAAGAAATCATCCACCAATAAGAAGAACCTCAAAAGCTGTAAATCGTTTAATACTGCTGCTTACTCTTCTGGTCGAGAGAGGAACATCGATTTCGACGAGTTTTTGTCTGATTTAAACGCGTTTTCAGTGGAAGATCAGAGAAAAATGCTGAAGAAAGCTCTTAAAGAACAGCAGAAGATGCGGAAAGAAGCAGCTGAGATTATCAAAATGACGAAAAAAGCTTCAGCTAGATTCGATTTTGACGATTGAGAGAGAATTGGGGATGTTGCAGTTGAATTTTGGGTTTGGCTGGTTCAGGTGTGGTTTTGGTTATTTTGTTGATCGGTTTGAAGAAATGCTCATAGATATATAAATGTAACCGGAAATAAATAAATAAATAATTTAATTAGTATTGTAATTTTTTTTATTCAATTTTAAAAATTAAAACCACTAAATTCGGTTTTAATTCTCTAATGAATATTTTGATTATTCAATAATCAATACTAGTAGTTTCCGTTTTGTTTGGTTACAATTTAAAGAAACAAAATTGCTTAAAATTTCGTTTCAGCTAGTTATATAGTTTTAGTGTTAATCAGCATATCTTCTTTTGGTTATATTATAAAAGTATAATTTATGTCAGTCATTAAAAAAAAAAAAGTGGTATACGTTACATTGTAAAATCAGAATAACCCTTAAACAACAAAAAGGTGAAAAAAATCAGAATAATCCAATTGTATGTAATCAAAGCCGAAACCCAAAGCTATTGTGGATACGTTAAACGTAATTACTGTAAATAGTAAATTACACCTTAATATAAAACGCCAGACATGGTCTTAAAATCATTAAAATTTGATGAAACTCAGAAGTCACAAGATTAAAATTTATTTCCTAACAATTAAATCAATAATCATTCCACATCTCCACTAAACCTCTTAATAACTTATCAGTCTTTAAGAAAATTAAAAGCTAATCTCTCAATCACATTCTTACCACGTCGCTAAACTCCTTACCGTTTCAATCTTTTTGCATTCCCTTTCGTGCCGTTTATAAACCCTCGGAAACTTTCACTCATTCATTCCAACACAAAACTTTCCAAAACTCGAAAAATGACTTACCAAAGTTTCCTCTACTGTTCTATCTTAGCAATCATCTTCTTCTTCACTAACACTTCTTTAGCTCACCGGAAAAACCTAACCGTCGAGCTAATCCACCGTGACTCTCCCCATTCTCCACTCTACAACCCTCACCACACCATCTCCGACCGCCTCAACGCCGCTTTCCTCCGTTCAATCTCCCGTTCCCGCCATTTCGCAACCAAAACCGATCTCCAATCCGGTTTAGTCGCAAATGGAGGAGAATACTTCATGAGTATCTCAATCGGTACTCCACCGTCGAAAGTCCTAGCCATTGCCGACACAGGAAGCGACCTGACGTGGATCCAATGCAAACCATGTCAACAATGTTTCAAACAAAACAGTCCAATCTTCGACAAGAAGCAATCTTCCACTTACAAAACCGAATCTTGCGATTCCAAAACTTGCCACGCCTTGTCCGAACACGAAGAAGGATGTGACGCATCAAGCAACATCTGCAAATACCGTTACTCTTATGGAGACCAATCGTTCACTAAAGGAGACATAGCAACCGAAACAATATCCATTGATTCTTCCTCTGGATCTCCGGTTTCTTTTCCCGGTACAGTCTTTGGTTGCGGTTACAACAACGGTGGTACGTTTGAAGAAACAGGATCCGGTATCATCGGACTCGGAGGCGGTCCATTATCGATAATCTCTCAACTCGGTTCTTCGATAGGGAAGAAGTTTTCGTATTGCTTGTCTCACACGTCATCTACAACAAACGGTACAAGCGTCATAAACCTAGGAACAAACTCGATACCTTCCAAGCCAAGCAAAGACTCCACAGTGCTCACTACTCCATTAGTTCAAAAATACCCCGAGACTTACTATTTCTTGACTCTAGAAGCAATCACCGTTGGCAAAACCAAGCTTCCATACACCGGAGGAGAATACAGTTTCAAGAAATCGAAGAAGATCACCGGGAACATCATAATCGATTCCGGCACAACGCTTACGCTTCTCGAATCTGGATTTTATGATGACTTTGGTGCAGCGGTGGAAGAATCAGTAACCGGAGCTAAGCGTGTGAGTGATCCACAAGGAGTATTAACACACTGTTTTAAAGCCGGTGACAAAGAGATCGGTTTGCCGGAGATAACAATGCATTTCGCAAACGCCGACGTGAAGCTGAGTCCGATAAACGCGTTCGTGAAAGTGACTGAAGACATGGTGTGTTTAAGTATGATCCCGACAACTGAAGTTGCTATATATGGGAACTTAGTTCAGATGGATTTTCTCGTTGGTTATGACTTGGAAACTAAAACGGTATCGTTTCAGAGTATGGATTGCTCTGGGAACTTGTGAGAAAAAACGATGTCGTTTATAAATTTAATGAATATTCAATATAAATAAAGTTTCTATTGACGACAAAAAAAAAATAAAGTTTCTATTTTCTTAATTTTCTTTACCTACCTGGAGCACAAATAGAAACAACAGTTAGTTTCCAAAAGGTATTCATGTGAAGCCAGACCGACGAAATTGACTAATTATTTTAAACTAAAAACACTACCATTATTTTAAGTTGAAAAGTATACAATATAATTTTGTTTTCTTATAAAGTTATATGATAACCTCATGTTGAAAAGGAAATTCCGCAAATAAACAAAAGAAACGAAGATATTTTTTTCTCATTACAGCGGTCCAATAAATATTTGCCATTTAAAAAGACAGAATATTAAGCTTTCTTAAATTAAAAATTAAGAACCGATAAAAATAATTAAAATATGTAGTTAACGAGTACACAGTTTAAGGCCACTAAAAAAAAACTAAGTACTGAAACCGAAGGAGTAGCTTCAACTTTCTCCACCACCAAACATTCCATTGTTGTTACCTTTTTTTTTTTTGACTGTTACCTGTAAAGAGTTAAGAATCCATTGCCCAAAACTCAACTTTCTCTCTCCGCTTCATCTCTAATTGAGAAATTTCAACAACCCCTCTTTTGCGATATCAATCGTTTTGCTATTTTGCTTTCTCTCGATCTATCGTTTGGTAGTAGGACTGAAGAAACCAACTTTAGCTACTGAGGAGGAAAGAAAAAAACACAAAAGTGAGTTTTTTTGTTTGTTTGTGGGTCTTCTGAGTTTCGATTTTGAGCCATGGAAGCCATAAGAAAGCAAGCGGCGAAGCTCAGAGAGCAAGTTGCGAGGCAACAACAAGTGGGTTTCTCTCTATTTTTAATTCGCCTTTTTGTTTTTTTTAGATTTATGTCTGGTTACTGAGAAAAATCTGGAAATGATATCAATAAGGGTGGAATCTTTGAAGTGTTGATGTTTAATTCATAGTCTTGGGGGTAGATAGGATTATTGACGTATGAATTGGTTATTTTTAGGTGAAAAGTATGTGACTTTGCTTGTTTTAGGCATCGATTTTGCCTTAGCTATGGATTTACTTTATAATTTCAAACAAGATTGCTCTAGTTGTGTTATGTATTTTGTATTTTTGTTTTAAAACTTCCGGCTGTTGTGCAGGCGGTTTTGAAGCATTTAGGACATGTTAATGCGGATGCTGTTGTTGTTGATGAAGAAGAGCTTCATTGTCATCAGAAACTTCAAGATCTTTATAGCTCTACTAAGGCTGCAAAGGTTAAATATATTTTGTATTTGTTTTTAGACTTTCTTTAATAATAATCTCATTGGTTATGGTTTAATCAAAATGTTTCTGTTCATAGCGTTTGCAAAGGAATATTGTTCGTGGACTTGAAGGTTTCATTGCGACTGGCACAAAGGTTGTAGAGATAGGTAAGTTCTTGTTTCTTACTTCATCTCATATATAATGCTTCTTGGGGATCAAATTTGTAATGTTGTGTTGTATTCATAGGGTTGAAGTTTGCTGAAGATTTTAAGAAATATGGAGATGAGAATCCTGATGCTAACACTCCTCTCTCAAGAATTGCTCATCACTTTGGGACCTCTTACAAGTCTGTGGAAGGTGAGAGGGAAACTCTACTTGGAGTTCTTAGTGAACAGGTAAAACTTTTTGGAACATTTTTCATTCCATTGATCCATTATCTAATCTTTGGTAGTAGAATTATAGGTTCAGTTTTGATAAAGCTTCTGAATTTGATTTGTTTAGGTTTGTGAGCCGATTCGTACAATGATATATAGTGCGCCTTTGGAGGATGCTCGGCATTTAGTGAATCACTATGACAGGCTGAGACAAGAAGTTGAAGCTCAGGCAACTGATGTACTGAGGAGAAAATCAAAGCTAAAGGAATCTGATATTTCTGAAGAAGCCTACATGAAGCTTAAGAATTCCGAATCGAGATTGGTTGAGCTCAAATCGAGTATGAAAACTCTTGGCAAAGAAGCTACTAAGGCCATGTTGGAAGTTGATGATCAGCAGCAGAACGTAACTTATAAGCAACTCCGTACTCTGGTAATCTCCTCTTGAATTATATCTCAGCTCGTGATTATCGACTGTTCCTTGGATTGGAGATGAAAGGAAATTACCAACGCAGGTTGAAGCTGAGAGATCATATCATCGTAATGCTCTTGACATCCTCGATAAGCTACATTCCGAGGTCAGTAACTTGCTCTATGATGATAAGCTTCAGAGAATGATTACATACAATTTAGTCACTTGATCTGGTGTGTCTTCTTGTTCAGATGATTGCTGAGGAAGAAGGTACAGAATCATCACCAAAGTCGCCACCTTTACATTTAGAGGATAGTGTTTCTCATTCCCAAGAAGAAACAAATTCGAGTCCCCAGGAAGAGGTCAAATCTAATCGCCGAGAAAAAGAAATCAAGTGTGATCCTCAAGAAGTAACCAAATCCAATCCAAAGGACGAAATGAAGTTTAGTCCAGAAGAAGAAACCAAATCCAATCACCAGAAAGAAATCAAGTCTAGTCCACAGGAAGAGATTAAAAAGTCCAATGGATCTGATGATCATCATAATCATCAACTTCTGAGTCAGAATGATTCCTACTTTCTTGCAAAGGTAATACCTTTAAAAACACTTTAAAAATTCTGTTACTAAGATTATCCGAATCCCGGAGAAGAAGAGTTATGTTTTCTTGTTTCGACAGGTTGTGCACCCGTTTGATGCTCAAGCCCCCGGGGAACTCAGTCTCGCGGTCGATGACTATGTAATCGTGCGACAGGTATATTTCCCGCCAGCCTTTTTTAAACAATACAAAACAGAGGAAAAGTTCGATGTAACAAATCTTGTTGTGTGTTTGATGAAACAACTTCAGGTGGCTGGGACAGGCTGGTCAGAAGGAGAATACAAGGGAAAAGCCGGATGGTTTCCATCAGCTTATGTGGAGAAACAAGAGAAAGCTCCAGCGAGCAAGATTGTAGAAGCAAACCTCAAGCAGCAATGATCTCTTTCGTTTAACATTTACATAATGTATCATGTGTGTAATGCCCTCGAGTAAATATATGTGTAAGAGATATGATTGTGTTTCTCTTCCTTCTTTCTCATGTATCAATCATAGTGTCTGTCTACTCTTGAATCAGAATTCTCCACGTCAGTTGTAAGAATCCTATTTTATGGTTTGTTTGATGGGTGTAACTTACTCTGATAATGATAATGATCTTTCTTCTTTGTTTAGTTTCGTTTCTTGCTTCTGTATCTCTCGTAAAGCTTACTTCTTTTTTAATAAAAAGACTCTTATTGGACGTGAGTTGATATCAGCTTCAGAAAACCGAATTGAGTTTGAATCTTAAGACTCTTTCTGAATTTTGGTAACAAAGGATAATTCGGTAATTCACAACTTTACATTTACATTCATTTTTTTGTTTGTTTTGCCAAAACCCTTACACAAGCTTGGCGCCGTTTTCTCTATTCTTTTTGGTGTAATCACAAGATTATAATTTTTTCTCAATTCTGTGTCAAGGGAGTGTTGTGACATGAACATGGGTTCTATACAAACTCCATTACTTATTATGTACAATAAGATGCTCAAATCTTTAGCCGAGACTAAAAGCTTCACGAAAGTTTTGGCTTTGTTCGGTGAATTGCGAGGACAAGGCTTGTATCCAGATAGTTTCACTTTACCGGTTGTTCTGAAATCTATTGGACGTTTGAGGAAGGTTCTAGAAGGTGAGAAAGTTCATGGTTATGCTGTGAAAACTGGGCTTGAGTTTGATTCTTATGTATGTAATTCACTCAGAGGAATGTATGCTGCATTGGGAAAGATGGATATCACTCATAAACTGTTCGATGAAATGCCTGAACGAGATGTTGTTTCTTGGAATGGGTTGATTTCTAGTTATGTTGGGCTTGAGAGGTTTGAAGATGCCATTGCTGTTTTTAAAAGGATGAGTCGGGAGAGCAAATTGAAGCCAGATGAGAGTACGATTGTGAGCACTCTTTCAGCTTGTTCGGTTTTGAAGAATTTGGAAATTGGTGAAGGGATTCATAGGTATGTTGTCACGGTATTTGAAATGAGTATAAAGATTGGGAATGCATTGGTGGATATGTTCTGTAAATGTGGTTGTCTTGATAAGGCTAGAGCGATATTCGATTCGATGAGAGACAAGAATGTTAAGTGTTGGACTAGTATGGTTTCTGGGTATGTTAGTAATGGTAGGATTGATGAGGCTAGAGAGTTGTTTGAGAGAATTCCTGTAAAAGATGTTGTTCTGTGGACAGTTATGATGAATGGGTATGTTCAGTTTAACCGGTTTAACGAGGCACTGGAACTGTTTAGGTGCATGCAAACCACGGGAGTTAGACCGGATAATTTCGTGCTAGTCTCTCTCTTGACAGGTTGCGCGCAGACGGGAGCTCTAGAGCAAGGGAAGTGGATCCATGGGTACATACATGAGAAGAGAGTTACAGTAGATAAAGTAGTTGGTACTGCTCTTGTTGACATGTATGCAAAATGTGGCTGCATTGAGACAGCTCTAGAGGTTTTCTATGAAATGAAAGAGAGAGACACGGCTTCTTGGACTTCACTTATCTACGGTCTTGCCATGAACGGGATGTCGAGGAGAGCGCTGGACTTGTATTACGAAATGGAAAATGTCGGTGTCATATTAGATGATATAACCTTTGTCACGGTTCTAACAGCTTGTAATCATGGTGGATTTGTAGCAGAAGGACGTAAGATTTTCGATTCAATGACCAAAAGACATAAGATCCAGCCTAAATCAGAGCACTGCAGCTGTCTGATTGACTTACTATGCAGAGCTGGATTGTTAGATGAAGCAGAGGAATTGATAGATAAGATGCGAAATGAAAGCGATGAAACTCTAGTTCCCGTGTACTGTTCTTTGCTTAGCGCTGCTCGTAACTATGGGAATGTAAAGTTAGCTGAACGGGTAGCGGAAAAGCTCGAGAAAGTGGAAGTAAGTGATTCCAGTGCTCATACTCTACTTGCAAGTGTATACGCATCTGCTAATAGATGGGAAGATGTAACGAATGTGAGAAGGAAAATGAAAGATTTGGGAATCAGAAAGTTTCCTGGTTGCAGCTCTGTCGAGGTTGATGGTGTTCTTCATGAATTTATTGTTGGAGATGATCCATCATCTCACTCAAAAATGTATGAGATAAGCTCAATGCTGCATCAAACTACAAATTTAATGTTAAGTTTGGAATATGAAGAAATTGAAAGTTGAAGCTTTCTTGTACATTCTCTAACTGCTGCACTTGAATCATTAACATTTGCTTCCCTGTTTTATTGTCTAAGTGAATATAAGCTAAAGAATTGGTTCTTAAATCTATATCAGTTCAAATCAGCTTCTGTAACTGAGTCAAGATTGAATCTGAGACTGAAGGAGAAGAAGAAACATGGATTATTTCAAAAAGACAATTCAGAGGCAGAGAGTAGTTTTTCTACAATGGTCACAGCTATACATTTAAATTTCATGTTCAAATAAAAGTTTTTTTTTACCAAAAATCAGAACAAAAAAAGAAGAAGAAAGGGCTGAAAATGAATGGCAACACAGTACAAAGACTATTTCCAGTACTGCAAAATGATGGCTCTTCATTGGTATTTGCAGGTTTCCTTGGGGAGCAAAAACGGAAATTGAATAGACACAAGGCAGTTGAAGATTTTCTCCTGGAACCAGATTCTGTTTACTTTTTCTCGAGGATTCGGCTGGTGGGTTCATGTAATCAATCAGAGCTGGAATCATAAAATTCGCTGGGGCAAGGAGTCATGACCTCTGATTCAAGTAACTGGACAACCCGATGCATCGTGGGACGTTCTTCTGGAGTCGAAGACACACATTGTGTTGCTATTGATAGAAGAGCATCAAGGCTTTCTATCTGCATTCCTTCACAATTTGGATCAACGATCTCCCTTGGCCGGTTTTCACTGATTAAGAACTTTAGCTGCAAAGATCATTAACCCAAAGTTTCGTTTTAGTCAAAACTTTAGAATCAAAATAGCAATATTTGAAAAAACATCTAATTTGCATACCCAACCAACAACGTTAAGGCCTTTCTCAATGAATGAAGCATCAGTTGGTCGTTTCCCACTCAATACTTCAAGAACCAAAACCCCAAAACTGTATACATCGGTTTTCTCAGTTGCTCTACCGCTTTGCATATATTCTGTTAAGTGGAAGTCAAATGGAAAACTCTCAGCATTTCGAAGATCAAATCTTTATGTACGTGAAGACTCTAAAAAAAGACATTTACCTGGAGCTAAGTACCCAAATGTGCCTGCAACAATGGTTGTAATATGAGATTCTTCGTCTTCCAACAACTTGGCAAGACCAAAATCTGATACTCGAGCCTCAAGATTGCCATCGAGCAAAATATTGCTCGACTTTATATCACGATGTATAATCCTCGGAGAACAATCATGATGCAGATATGATAACCCTTTCGCAGCTCCTATGATGATATTTACACGTGAATCCCAGTCTAATTGCTCGCCTCTCTCTACTAATGCAAGAATCAAACTTTCTCAGTATATCATTCATAATATGGAAGAGAGCCGTAAAGAGAAGACTGTTCATACCATGAAGTGCTTCATCAAGGCTACCACCGGGCAAGTAATCATATAACAGTAGCTTTGATGTTGGCGAATTGCAATATCCACGTAGATTCACGAGGTATCGGTGTTTGATGCTCCCAAGAATCTCAAGCTCCCTCTCAAAAAACCGATCAAACCTTTCATTTAACTTTACAATTCTCTTCAAGGCAAAAACGTTGCCATCATCCATTGACAGCTTATACACCGTTCCAAAACCTCCACACCCAATTATGTGCTCTTCATTCAACATTTCCAGCTTCTTAATGATGTCTTTGGAAGAGTAAGGCAAATCTCCGTGGAACATCACAATAGACGCACCTGAATTGACAAAGTAACATTGAAGCTTTAGGAGATAGAGAGGAATTTGAAATTTCCAATATTTTTTTACAAGATAATATCTATAAAAGAAATCAACACGGCTCACCTCCACCAACATCCTTTGCAAGGCTTTTAATCTCGACTTTACCGAGCTTTTTATATAGAAAGCATCCCCAGAAACACATGAGTGCCACTAGGAGCAGAGCACCTACAGTTGCTGATGCGCTAATGAGCAGCTTACCAGAGTTTTTCTTTTGATTTTGACCTGTAATGTAGGAGACACCAAATATATATAGCTTTATTGATAGAGCCACAACAAAACCTGTACAGACCAAAAACTTGCTAGGATACATAATTGCTTTACCTGATTGGGAATTTGAAGAAGGGTTTCCTCTATCATCTTGGCACACGACATCAATTTGCTTTCCACACAAGTTAAGATTTCCAATGAAGCTGTAGGGATAATGTATCAGTTTCAGAATCTTATAAATATCAGTTGCACTGATACAAGCTAGCTAAATGGTTACTATGATTCAAACAATAATCCCAAATATAAACGAAGCTTTGAAAAATCAGCTGAAGAAATGAAACTTTAGAGGCTTTGTTTTTTTTTAACTGCGTAAGGAGAAAAGGTTTTTTATGGTCTTACGAGTTCTTAGAAAATCCAGAGAGCACTCCATCAGAAGGTATTTGTCCCACCAGGAAGTTGTTTGAGACATTGCTTCATAAAACGAATGATACAGAAAAAATCAGAGGACTGGAATATGATAAATTACAGCGGAAGTTAGAGATTAAAGTGCTCACAAGATAGTAAGCTTTTTCAACTGCCCAAGCGAAGCAGGGACAGCTCCACTGAGAGTGTTGCTTGACATGTCCCTATAAAAAAAAAAAAAAAAATGTCGAAAGTCAGTTTTAGTAGGGAGAGAGAACCAACACTATTTAAATTAAGTGAAACCGAAGTAAACATTATCATGCTTTTCAAATTACGCTATATAGGCTCACCAAGAGTAGAGGGCCTAGAGGCATAACTAGTTCTAAATATAATGTAGCATTAGAAGACATTATGCAGTCAACCATAGGTTAACATGATCCTAGATGGTGAGAGAAGTAAATGGAACAGAAACTAATAGATATTACAGAGATCAAAAGACTGATGCATTTGAAATTATATAGAAGAAAAAAGAAAGCACCATACAGCTTTTGAAGGCCAGGCAGGTCTCCCATTGTAGCTGGTATTGATCCACTGAGGTAGTTACTCTGTAAGTAACTGCATAAAAATAGGTGGCCAATTTTAATGACCATGAAATATGGATTTGGTCTCTTAGAAACCATGCTGAATCAGTATCGATATCCTGGAAAAGCACTTACATTTCCTCCAATGCCGTACAATTTCCCAATGTTGTAGGAATTGGTCCATATAAAGCATTGTTGTGAAGTATTCTACAAAGTCAAAACAGATCATCAGAATAAGAGCATTATACTCATAAGCAATCAAAATGAAATAAAGTTAGAGAGCACATACAAAAGCCTCAAATGGTCTAGCGTTCCCAGTTCAGGAGGTAAAATTCCGTTTATTTTGTGATAAGTAAGATTCCTGCAAAACAAGAAACATTAGAGACCACAGATACTGAAGAAAGAAAAAAACGTTTTGAGTCTCAAAACTTACAAGGTAATAACTCTTTTCGTTTTTACATCACATGTCACTCCCTTCCAATTACATGGATCTGGATCTTCCGGTCTCCACTGACGGATGAAACTATCTGAACTAATAACTGCATTTCTGAAGCTCAGAAGCGCCTCACCTGAAGAATGTAACAAGCAAGAAACAAAGATTAAAGCTCTATAAAAGTTCCAGGACGCTAGAAATGGTAATAGTGATTTATCCATATCGCTGTACCGTCAGAACTAATGGCTTGATTTTCATTTGAGAGTGCAAAAAGCAATGAGATCAAAAGAAGCCATGAGCAGCAGCTTTTCATCTCACAGATGCCCATCATGGCACTGTCCAAGCATAATAAAACTACTACCGATCATTTGAAAAAGAACAGCCTCTCGGATGTTTCGTCTGATTAAGGATTCCTGAGAAGTTCAAACAACACTTTAGCACATAGCCATTAACAACTAATTCGCAATTACACATCAAAGCTCTCATCTTCACACAACTCTTTACAATTGAATGCTCTCGTCTACATTTTAAGTTCACAGAACAGTGTAAATGTCTCAAACCGATTAAAGCCACTTCCCAAATCCTAAAATCAGAAAGAAATAGCAAAATTCTCCCAAAAAATCCCAAATTCATCATTTAACCAAGAGCTAAACAGCTCAAGCTTAGCTTAAATTACGAAACTTTCAGATACCAACCAATTCAGTCATAGCACAACAACAACTGAAAGATTCAAACACTAAAACAATCCAAAACTCGAAATCGACAGACTCAAAATCACACTCTTTCCCCCAAAAATCAAACAGACTAAAAAAGGTTAAAACTTTCAAAGCAAAAGAGTAAAAATAAGATGAACCTCTAAAAATGGATCCGCGAGGATGAAGAATTGAGGACAGAGGAAGAAGACGACTAATTGAGCTGTAAAGCAAAACTAACTTAGGAGCAGAAAAAAAAAAAAGGAATCGACTTTTTTTTTTTTTTTTTTGTGTGTGATTTAATGGTTAGATTGAAGAGAGAGAACGTAGAGTGTGAAGAGAGTGAAGATGCTTCCTTTTTCTCCAAAGGTTCGGCTTACGACCAATGAGAGAAATAACGAAGTGGGGCTCGCACGTGCCGATCTTGACTTCCCGCACGTGTCAACCGACGCTTTCCTACGATAGAAACCCAATTATTATGCCAGCTAGAGCTTAGCTATCTAAATTGTCTGAAAGTCGAATCCTTCGTAATGGGCCCATTTTAAGGCCCATATTACTAATTGACGGGCCATTTGGTAGAAAATATCTACCGGTTTGATCAAACCAGACTAAACCGATCGCCATTGGAAAGGTTTAGTTGTTGGTTGTTGTCTTTCACCTCCGCGTTTTTATCAATGGCTGCGGCGGCGTCTCTTTCCCTGAAACCGCCGGTGAGCTTCTTCTCCGGTGGGAACCGACGAGAAGGAGGGAATAGAACCGCCGTCGTTAAGGTTTCTCGAGGCGAACAGTTTCATGAGAACTTCGTTCGTCTCTCTGCTTCGACTGTGCTGTTCATCGGTTTAAGCAGCATCCGTGTCTGCTCTCCGGCCTCCGCTCGATTACTACCTCCGCCGATTGTGGCTTCAGAGAATGAAATCAACTCAGAAACTATAGCAGCTGGTATTGGAAATTGAATATTTTGTTACTTTTTGGATTTCGATAGGTTTGAATTTTAATTTTATGAATGTTGAAGGTGAAGAGAATCATGAAGTTGAAGAGGAAAAATTAGAAGCAGATTTCGAAGCTTATAAAGCTAAAGTGTATTCTCTGACTGTGCCACTAAAACTCGTTGCTCTGCGTGGTTCAGTGCCACCATCATGGATCAAGGTTTTAGTATCACTTCTCTGTGTTCCATTTGAGAAATTTTGGGCATCATTGAATGTTAGCTTATGTTGTTGGATGCTCTGGATTGAAATTTAGGATTTCATGAGCTCACAAGGGAAGAGAGTGAGGCTAAAAACTCGGTTCCGAGCTAATCTTGAAGAAATTTTCTTCGATTTATCGAAACCGAGCAAAAAAGGGTCTGGTTCAACTGCAGCAGCTGATATGATCAGTATTGGTGATTCTTGGCTTAGTTTTGCAATTAAGGAAAAGTTGATTGAGCCAATGAAAGGGATAGAAGATCAAGATTGGTATAAAGGCTTGAGTGATAAATGGAAGGTGAGGAATTTAAATCAATGGTATTAACTATACTACCAGTGAAGAATTGCTGCAATATCTATTGATCAAATTGATAGAGTTGTGGTGATAGATAACACTAACTTAAGAGATTTCGTAGGCAGGATCTTACATGTGTATAATTTTTCGTAGTCTGTAAACTTGGAAATGTTCTTAGGGTTCATTTCATGACCTTAGAAAGTCTTAGATTTATCTTCGTAGGAACTATGAGGGAGAAAAAGCTAATGATGGTGAAACATGGGCTGTGCCATATCGCTGGGGAAGCATTGTAATAGCATACAAAAAGAGCAAATTTCAGAAGTATAAATTGGCTCCGATAGAGGTTGGTATATACTTTATTGGTGCTCTTTGCTTATCATCGACTAAGTTGAAATGCTGTCCTGTGAGTGAATATAACTTAAGCATTTTTCTGGATTTAGGACTGGGCTGATCTGTGGCGACCTGAGCTTGCAGGGAAGATCTCAATGGTGAATTCTTCTAGAGAGGTTGTTGGTGCTGTTCTCAAATACATGGGAGCATCATACAACACGACAGACCTGGATTCACAAGTTGCCGGTGGAAGAATCGCCGTGGAGAAAAATCTAGCATCACTCATGAAACAGGTTTAGTTTAGTTTGACATGTTTCATGCAGTCTCTATACCTATTGAGAAAGAAATGACAATGTTGGTTGATCTAGTTTAACCCTTTTGCTTATAGATTAGACTGTTTGACAGTAACAACTATTTAAAAGCTTTCAATGTTGGAGATGTCTGGGTCACTGTCGGGTGGAGCAGCGATGTTATCCCTGTCGCAAAGCGTATGTCTAATGTTACAGTGATTGTTCCCAAGTCTGGTGCCACCTTATGGGCTGATCTGTGGGTAAGTAGCCCTATTTTGTAATGCTTCTTGTCATCGCATATCTGGACACTAACCTGTGAAGCATCATTGTTTTTCAAAGGCGATCCCCGCTATCTCCAACTTTGGTAAAGAAGCAGAAAAGATAGGAGGACGAGTGCGAGGCCCATCTCCATTAATCCACCAGTGGATAGAATTCTGCTTGCAACCCGCAAGATCGTTACCCTTCACACGGGAAGTGATTCCTGGTGCATCTCCTTCAGCTCTTGATGGTGCTCTGGTTAGAGAACCCGGAGAAACAAAGAAAGACAGAACAAAACTGGACACAAACCTCGTCTCGGGTGTTCCTCCTCTGGAGATCTTGTCTAAGTGTGAGTTCTTGGAACCTTTACCAGAGGCTACGCTATTGGAATACCGGCTTCTGATTGATACTGTTAGGAAGCAAAGTCTAGAACCTGGCTTTGTGGAGAAACTACAGGATATTGTTTCGATTTGGGTTCGAGGTTTTAGGACAAAGCTTAACTCCGAGATGAAGAAAAAACATTTGAGAGACTGACAAAAAGTGGGAATATAATTATTTGTTTGAGTTCTCTATCCGCATATCAATTCATGAATAGCGAGGCTGATCGTATTTACTCACGTTATTAGTCGTGCATTCGACATATATAGATGCAAAAGTTGAAGAATAATTGAGCAAGCGTAAGAATAATGAACAAAAGGAACAAAAAGGCTAAAACACTTGATTAAATTAAACTACACAAATCGCCTAATACAATAACCTAACATTCTTCAATTTATTGGCCATTAACTAAGACAGGAATACTATAGAGATCTGAAAAGAGCTTTTAAACACTAACATTACGAAAAAAAAGGAGTGATAAAGTGCACAAATAATATTATGAAGACAACTTTTTTTTTTTTTTAAGACAACTTTACCATGGCTCTGACGTGAATAAAAACTTAATTTCATAACAACTTGTTGTTTACAATACAATTTGTATCAAATAGAGAGCTTTTAGATGACTTGGGGAGCAAGGGAAGCAATCAGGTTTTGAAACTTATAATTTCATCATCATCATCATCATCTAAAAGACATAGAAGATCAAATTTGTTAGCACTCTCAAAAGCACCGGCGGGTTTACGCTTCTCTTCTGGTTGGCTTATAGATGTTGCAGCATATGTTGTCTTGCATAGTATTAAAATTAAGAGCCTCAACATGGTCTATGAAGGCGCAAACTCTAGATGCTCTACTATCATTCCCAAAATCTTGGATTTCAACACTGTGGAGAATGTTTCTTTCGGGATGGAAGTAGAAAACATGAAACGGTTTATGTGTAAACCTCTTCAAGAAAACAATTTCACCTGTAGCAGTAAACCCAACAATGTCTAATTAGCAGTAAGCAACATCAATTTGTTCATGCTCAGGCAAAGTGAAGACATATTTTGACCATTCTTGTTTCTCCACATCCTCTAGAACCCACATAGGCAACTTAATGGTATTATTGTCAACATGATCATAATCAATCCCGGCTAATTTACCTTTATAGTTTATCAATTTAATTCCATAGTGATCAGAAAAGCATTCTGCTTCAACACACTTGAATTTCTCAGACCTAACGTCAAAGCAAACTATCATATAAGAACTTTGATATGAACGTTCAGCCAAGTAATACAAAACCCCATTGATGTATATCCTTTCAAATAAAGGCCCATGTTTGAAGGGGCATTGGATATTCTTCCTCCTCACTTTATCAGTTCCTAATGCCAAAATATAATTAAACGTTTCATCATTATCAATTATATCACTTTTCATCGACAATACCTTGAATTGCTTGTGAATCGGATCAAACACTAACAAGCTAGTCTCTCTGTGCCTTTCCACCTCAGGTAAGATCACATACTGTGCCGTGATAGGGTTACATATAATACTGACTACCGCTTTTGAGATCCGTATATCATGTATATAGATTAAACCAGCAGCATAGCTAAAGACGTATCTGTCTATGCTTCCGGAGAACTTCATATGAGAATTGGCGGCTACTACAGGAGATGACTTCCCATATGGATCCTGAGACTGAGGCGCCAAGAAGAAGCTCCACTCATCATATAGGTTGACAACGAATAAGAGACGTGGACGAGCTGAGGACCTGGTCAGGAACAAATTGGTAAAATATGGACGGTTAAGCATGGAACCCCGTAGCTTCGACACGCAACGAAACCTCCCAATTGACTTTACTGGCAATCTCGAGAGTATCTCAAGAATAAGGTCAATAGGAATGGAATCAGAGTTTTCTCCTCTGGGGCATTATTTTTGCATAAAGATGTTTGTTTTTTTGTTGTTTCCTTTCATTTTAGCTTTCTGATTGTCATCCACTTTTATCTTTAATTTCTAGCAGAAGTCCCACCGCCTTCCTACTGTATCCGGATGCATATTTCTCCTATGTTTCATATATTTTCTCTCTTGCACTTTCACTCTCCAAAATCTTTTGCATTCCTTGTCTCCTAGCTTTTTTTACAACATCCTCTCGGCTCTATCTTTACATTTACGTCACCAAATATTTATTTTGTATATTTTTTAATTAATTAATTAATTTTAGTAACTTATAAACTTCAAGAAGTAATCATTGAAATATTTAAATATTTGAAATTTTTATTGGTCTATAACTAAATAATAATTTTTTTGGTGAGAGAAAATACTAATATTTAAAAATAGTAATTATTGTTTCTTAATTTGTATAAAATGTTTTAAACATCAATATTTTAGGAACAGAGAAAGTATATTTTTATGTTCATTCAAGCCATTAAATTGGATATTTTATTGGTTTATCCAATTAATTCACTCTATGATTTATTTAACACTTAACCAATTATTATAATGAATTAGGTTGGACTAAAATCAATCGATTTTGTTTTGTTAAAAAAATTAGAAACACGTGAACTTTTCTATTGGATCCTAAATAATATAAAAATCTAAATTTAAAATAAATGTTTTAATTTTATTGAAATAAAAGATTGAACATATATTATGAAAAATAGAATTTAATAATTATTATATTTTTTATTTATTGTTTTTCCCTTTTTTGTTGAGTTTTCTTGTTTATTAAGGAAATAATTTAGGTAAATAATTAATTAAATTATACTTACTGATCTTAAAATATAAATTATCTAAAATATATTTTCTTTGATTATTTTTTTTATTATTTGTTTTTACTTTTCTTTTTTATTAAGAAAATAATTTTTGTTAACATGTGTCATCATCACACGTGTTATGATCTCATGAGTTAGAATTTTGATACGTGTCGGCTTTTTGTGAGTGCAACCCAAATGTATATAATAAAATATAGTAAAACCTCTATAAATTAATAATGCTGGGGAAGAAGCGATTCATAATACACTGACTGTTTCTTCTTTCTTGGCATCGAGCCGACGTCGGCCGTACTCTTCTTTTCCTTTTTTTTGTAATTAGGTTTTTCATAATTCCAATAAAATTAGAGTGATGATTATGAATAAAACAAAAATCTCTTCAATAGGCGATCAATAAGATGGGTGTTGCATTTTTTAGAAGGATTATGAATAAGATATGTTCTCTTTCTTTTGTTGGTGATGGAGTTTGCGATCGAAACATCACCGGCGACCATCGTTCATCAACTTCCGATTTTATTGATACAGTTTTTGGTCCATAAAGTGTTATGGTATTTGGAGGCCGATGTGGATTAAGAAGAGACATTTCTACATCAACGAGGTTTTCCACACAATAATGTTGAGATTACATAAGGAATCGAGTCATCCAAAAGGGATTTGATTTTGTTCCTTACAGTGGAACCTTCAATGAAGATAGTCACGCTCTTATCTATAGTATAATAATAGTTATTAGAATAAAGTGGGAATCAGGTAGAAAATGAGTCGTATTTTCCTCTAAATTTTCCTCTGTTGTTAGTTATTTTATGTCTCTCTTCGTAGAGTTTAATTCCGGCGAAAAGTTATCATTTGTGGTGGTTCTGCCATTTTTTCTGTTGGTTTGTTAAAATATAAGCGAAAGACAAATTCATACATAGACAACCATTGGATGTGGAATTTAGAGTCTTCATGCATTGGTGTTTTGAGATTTGCGATGTTAATATGGTTCTTCATAGTCAGGTGATAACCAATATCGCAATAGCTTGAGTTCGGAGAAGAAAAATAACAGATTTGATATCTGTTGGCGAGTAAGAGACTTCTGAAGAATAAGCATTGTCAAAATTCGCTTCTTCAGTTTTATTGTTCTTTAGTCTCTTTGTTTAGAGTATATGTATATGGATCATATCTCTGTAATATTGTAAACTCTTGATCGAAGTGATAATAATAAATAGACGTTAAAAAAAATTAATAATGTTGGGATCGGAGAATTTTATTAATTTATAGAGGGTATTAATTTATCGATATAGAGAGTTTTTCCGAATTTCAGAAAAGATTATATAGAAAGTGGAAAATGAGGACAATACTTCGATATGTTTTGATACATTTACATATTAAGAAATCATCATTGCATATAAAACTTTTTTTATAATTTTTGACGCAATTTGAGAAGATAATATCATATATTTTTGATATTATAAAGAAAAAATAGAGATAAACTCCAACAAAATTATAAATTTACGAATAAAGAAACAATAGTATAATCATATTTCACTAAAAAATCTTATATAAAAAAAATTTATATGATTGTTAATTTATGGTTATGATAGGACCATAAATTTACATAGTATTTCTATAAAAAATTGTTATCTTGTTAATTTATCGAATTGTATTAATTATTATACTGGCCCAACTCGAGACCAGCAAAATTTATTAATTTATAGAAGTTATTAATTTATCGAGTATTAATTTATAGAGATTATACCGTATATATGAGAAATCTCTTGTTCGACCTGTGAACCTATGCATGAGGGTCGTTCTAACCTAAAGGCCCAAAAGCATGAGCTTTAACCATTCAAATTTGTACAAAATTTTAGTTTTTTTTTTCCAGTGTTTATCGAACAATTTTTCAATAGTTTATTGTTTTGGTCCTATGATTATTGTATCGATTAGAATGATTTCCTCATCTATTAGACTATTATAATCCTTTTCGATTGGTCTTTTAGGGTTGAAGAAATGAAATTATGTAATCCTCAATCAAATTTCTGAGCGATTCTTCTGATGATCCTTTAGGGATATTGCAACTTGTAAGCCCTTTACATTTTGGTTTTTTAATGATTTCGATTGTTTTGTTTAACTAAGTTGGAGTGAATCATGTTGTTCCTTTCACGCTAAGCAACATCATCAAACTCGGCAAAGAAGAGTATATATAAGCTTAGTTTAGCAGCAACAACAGTGACTTATAAAGTTCTGATGCTATGATAATTTTGTTGGTTGTCGGAAATTTTCTGCATATGGCTGAATTAATTGTTGGACATTATATTTCCTTCATTTATAGAATTTATAGAACAAAAACTGGTCACAAACCTCGTCTCAAGTTTTCCTCCTCCAGAGATCTTGTCTAAGTGTGAATTCTTGGAACCTTTACCAGAGGCTTCTGATTGATACTGTTAGGAAGCAAATTCAAGGACCTGGCCTTGTGGAGAAATTACATGACATTGTTTCTATTTGGGTTGAGGTTTTAGGACAAAGCTTAACTCCCAGATGAAAACAAAAAAAAATTGAGAGACTTGACAAAACGTGGGAATATTAGAATCATTTTTATGAGCTCTCTCTTCTTATAACAAAGTATCAAGTCATGAAGAGCCGAGGCTGATCGCATTTGCTCACATTGAGTTTAGTGAAAACACAATGTAGGATAAAACATTAGTTTGCTCCCAAGTCATGTGTAACGCAATTAGGACATGAATATGATACTAACCAAAAAGAACAAAGTGCTAAGCCAAGAGAGTGATAAAGCTCACACGAAACCTGTCACAAGACTTATGTTGTAAATATTACGAAGACAAATTCAGACATGCCTCTAACGTGAATAAAAACTTAATTTCATAACAACTTGTTTGATACCAAATCGAGTTTACAGAGACAACTTGTTTGATAAATTCAGCCATGGCTCTGATGTTTACAAGAGACAATACAACTTGTATCAAATAGATGACTTAGGAAGCAATCAGGTATGAACACCAGTAAATTCATCATCATCTAAAAGACACAGAGCATGAAATCTGTTAATGCTCTCAAACGTACAACGATCTTGTTGTGGGTGAGCAGCGGTCCTCACTTGATGATCTTTTCCAAATGATGTTGATGTCTTCACTTGATGATCATTTCTAGATGATGCTGATGTGCTCTGTTCTGGTAGGCTTATAGATGTTGCAGCATATGTTGTCTTCATAATATTAAAATTAAGATCCTCTACATAGTCTACAATGGCGTAAAATCTAGCATCGTGAAACCATTCTTGGCCCTCTAAAACACCTTCGATTTCAACACATAGGAGTGTGTTCCTTTGGGGATTAAAGTAGAAAACATATAACGGTTTACATGTAATATAGCTCTGTGACAAAACAATTTCACCTGCAGCAGTCACCCCAACAATGTCTAAATATCTGTAATCAACCACTTCATTCTCAGGCAAAGTGAAGACATATTTGGACCATTCCTGTTTCTCCACATCCTCTAGAACCCACATATGCAACTCAAGGGTATTATCAGGATAATCCTTCCATTCAATCCCACCAAATTTACCCTTATAGTTTATCAATTTAATTCCATATGGATCATCACTAAAGCATTGTGCATCAATAAACTTGAATTTTTCAGACCTAACATCAAAGCAAACTATCATATAAGAATACCTTCTATCAGAATGTTCAGCTAAGTAATACAAAACCCCATTGATGCATATCCCTTCCCCATCAAGAGGATAATGGATGAAGGGACATTGGATCTTTCTCCACTTCACTTTATCAGTTCCTAATGTCAAAATATGATGAACCCTTTCATTATAAACCAGATTGTTCATAAGCAATACCTTGAATTGCTTGTCAATCGGGTCAAACCCTAGAAAGCTACTCTCTGTGTACCTTTCCAGCTCAGGTGAGATCACACACTTTGCGGTAATAGGGTTACATGTCATACTCACTTCCGCTTATGAGATCCATATATCAGAGAAATAGATCAAACCAGCAGCATAGCTAAAGCTGTCTCGGCTTAAGGTTCCAGAGAACTTCATATGAGAATCGACGGATACTACAAGAGACGACTTCCCATATGCATCCTGAGGCTGAGCCGCCGAGAAAAAGCTCCACTCATTGTCTAGTTGGACAAGGAATAAGAGACGTGGACGAGCTGAGGACCTGGTCAGGAACAAATCTGAAAAATATGGACGGTTAAGCATGAAACCCCATAGCTTTGACACGCAACGAAACCTCCTGATTGACTTTACTGGTAATCTTGAGAGTATCTCAAGAATTAGGTCAATAGGAATGGAGTCAGAGTTTTCTCCTCTATTCATAATCCTTGTATTCGCAAATAGAGAGATCGATATGAATATAAATCCTATAGAGACTCTCAATTATTTCATATAGGTCACTTTTATATATACGGAAAATCTAAATGCCCAAAAGCATGGGCTTTTATCCATTCAAATTTGTATGACTTCTATTTTTTTTTGTTTTTTTTTAGTGTTGATTGAAGAATTTTTCAATAGTTTATTGATTTTCCCCGATGATTGTTTTATCTATTAGAATGATTTCCTCTGCTATTATAATCCTTCTCGATTGGTCCTTTAGGGTTGAAGACATGAAATTATCTAATCCTCAATCAGATTTCCTACTTAAAGTTTTGATGCTATCAACTTAGCAAATGATAATTTTGTTGGTTGTCGGAAAATATCTGCCTGTGGAGGATTGGGGTGCATGGCTGGATTGATTGTTGGAAAATTTCCTTCATTTATAGAACAAAACTGTACACAAACCTCGTCTCAGGTGTTACTCTTCCAGAAATTTTTTCTAAGTGTGAGTTCTTGGATCCTTTACCAGAGGCTACGCTATTGCAATACCGGCTTCTGATTGATATTGTAAACAAGCAAAGCCAAGTATTAAGGATGATCATCTATCAAGATTTCTATGATTATTCCCTATGATTTCTCTCTATGATTCTCTCATTTATTATATGATTATGTAGCTTTCTACTATTTATAGCTATGTAATCCTCATCATATCATATGATATAACACAATTCAATATTCTTCTAATCAATATGGTATTAGAGCGGGTTATGCTCGAGTCTTGATCCAATGATCGAATTTTTTTCTTTATTTTCTTCTGATTTTTTTATTTTTCAAGCCGAAAATGTTTCCTCTATTCAAGTTTTTCATGAGCCTCTGCATCTAAAGCTACATGCTTTCAAAATTTCAAGTTCAACATGAACTTCTGAATCTTAAGCCATCGAGCTTCTATAATTCAAGTTTTTAATAGACCTATGAATCTAAGCCAAAGTGCTTCTTTTATGTTTTCTGCAATTCAACAAAAAAAAAAAACCTCTATTGTTCTGGTTCTATAAAGCCATGGAGCTTCTTAAACTTTTATTTTTTTCCACCAAGAACAACTAGATGAAATATGGACGGGTAAACATGGACCCCCATAGCTTCGACACGCAACGAAACCTTGCAACTGACTTCGCAGGCAATCTCGAGAATATCTCAGAAATGAGATCATTAGGGATTGAATCTGAGTTTTCTCCTCTATTCATGATCGGACGGAGAAAGATAAATGAATACTAATGGCGAGAGTCTGAATTATATATATATGGTCCAAAATTCATAAAGTTCGACCTAATTAGATTTAAACCTACGCAGGGTCGGAGCTAACCCAAATCAAGCATGGGCAAGAGTCTGAATTATATATATGGTCCATCTAAATTTATGTAAATTTTATTATTTTCACCTGTGTTGCATCGAAGAATAATTCAATGGTTTATTGATTTTCTCCGATGATTGTTTACCGACGGTACTTGCTAAGTTGCTATTGGTTCAAGATTATAATCCTTTCGGATTGGTCCTTAAAATTATGAAATTATGTAATATACTTTAGGGACGTTGCAACTTGCAAGCCCTTTACATTGTAAATTTTATGATTTTGCTTGATACTCAACTTTCAGATTTGGTCCTTTAGGTCATTGTTTTCCTAGTCTTCTCTTTGTTGTAGTCTTGTAGATAATTATATGCTCTACGGTTTTAATTTTAAAGGTTATATTTTTAAAAGGGAATGATTATTTGTATCAACTCTGGCAAATGGGCATTGGAACAAGGTGGGATTTGTTGTCTTCTCTCAGAATTCACATCTCAGACACTATATATAGCCTTGGTTAGGTGTTTCAGTGCCATATTGGCTGCAACAGCCACAGAGTTTGTTAAACATCTTAGGGATGATCATATGGATTTTGGAGAAATGTGGATCAGCTGAATAATGGTTTGTATCTGTTTAGTGTCATATGGGATTTTAATCAATTGAAATCCATAGGTAAGGATCACACCTTTAAGAGAACTCAGATAAGGTGATCTCCTTTTGTACCTTCATCTGATTTTTAATCTCAATTTCTCTTAAACAGTCGCTATTAACACCTTCAAGAGATCTCAGACAAGGTGATTAAAGACAGGTTTAAGTAAGAGAAGGGCATAATGGATTGTCAATTTATAATATTTACTGGATATGCATGTAACCATTTATACTCTGAACAAGGGAGTTTGATTTTCCTGTTTTCATGACCATTGTTTTGAAATGTTACAATTAGCTTGGCTAATGTTAACATTTTGGGCAATTACATATACAGTTTAAAATTTAAAATATAAATGTAGTTAAACACTATGGCTCTTTTTCTTTCATATTTATTATATTCATATAGTATTTAATTAATATGAGGTATATTTGTTTACACAAAATTATTCATAATTTAGCTATAGTTTTATGAAGATACTTTCAAGGTTTACTTTTCATTGAAAGATATCGAAGATATATAAAAAAAAATTACATGTGAGTTTTCTCTCTCTCTCCTTAGCTGACCGCATTTGTTCACGTAATTAGTCGTGTATTCAACACTATAGTCTATAGATAGATATCAAAGTTGAAGATAGTGTTGCAGGAAAATCTTTGATTCAACTTATCAATTAATTCAATCTTTTCTTCTAATCACTCGTTCTAAGTTCTCTTTCTGTCTCTCACCTAAGTTTTAAGTTCTCTCTCTCACTCGTTCTAAGTTCTCTCAGCTAAATTTCAGTTCAATAACAATAATAAGCAATAAAGAACAAGACAAGAGAATTTGTCTCCCAGGGTTCATCTTCGATATGGATGACTACGTCCCTGGAGCTGGATCGATCACCAGCAAGTTTCCACTATCAATCGAAAAAAAAAATAAGAAATCTCAACAGACCTGAGAATCTCAATGTAGAAGAAGATAAAAGCGTGATAACTATGATGATGATTTTATGACTCATATACTTCTTATTATATATGAGTAACTAAAACTCAATCCTAAATTAATAAGGAATTGCCTAAGACGGTCAATCTCTTATTCCTCAACCGCTTCTCAAACCAAGCCGAGTTGACCAGAGCTGTAAACACACTTAACAAACTCCACCTTGTTTCAGCTCAAGTCACTTCTTCAATGATCTTCTGTAGAACTCTCTTGCTGATGATCTACACCTCCAGCTACAGAGCCTTACTGATATGATCCTCCCAAGGAATCGACACTTTTGAGGGGTAGAACGCAAGAAATGGATAGATGGATAGTGATGAAGTGAATGGATCTCACAAAGGTTGCGGAAGACCTTTGATATTTCCTCAATGATTCTTCCGAGATATGACACACTCAAGATCGTCAAGGTTTGAATCGCAGATATGACACACTTTGATTCGGATTGATTGAAAGATATTACTCACCAACAATCGAGATTTGTTCTTCAAAGAACACAAGAGAAATCACTCTCAAATTTTAATAAAAATGTTGGATGTCCGAAAATGAGTACAAAATAGAGTTTTAAAGAAAGATGGAGTAAAGAAAAAGTTAGAATTAATTCATAGAAAATTAAGAAAAACATTAACTAAATTTTGAATATCTCTTGGACTCTCCCTCACCAACTCTTCCACTTCTTGGTCCGAAATTTAGTCTTCTTTGGGCTTAAAATTTATGAAAATAAATTTCCAAAAATTATTGGACTTGGACATGCACTTGTCTTGTTGACTCTTGTGGACTAAGTAGATTGGAGTGACCCATTTGCCTCATTAAAACTCTCTTTTGGAAAACCCATTGGGACAAAACCAAAGGCTGTAAAAAGAGTACAAACAAGTCCCTCCGTTTATTAGTCCACTCGAGCAACCAAGACAATTTTATTCGCCATGTCTCCGAACCGAATTGTAGCTGGTTGAACTTCAGTGAGTAATGCGGTGATTGCGTTCCCGAACTCTTTGGCTCTTGATCTTGTCATCGGTCCACTTGGCACGATCAAAGTGTCCTCGGCTTCAAGCGGCTTCCATATGCTATCCATGATCACATCACTTACGGCTCTTTCAAGCTCTTGTAATCTTGAGTAAGTCTAATGCTGCATTAAACTTACTCACCGGCACAATCTTAGTCAAAGCATCTGTCGGATTATGACTTGTGTGAATCTTCATAACCTCAATCTCACTTTCTTCTACCATGTCTCTGACAAAGTTGCACTTCACCGCCATATGCTTAGTGCGCTCGTGATACACATGTTCTTGGAGAGACAAATGGCACTCTGAGAATCACACCATATCAACACATACTTCTGATTAAAACCAAAATCTTCAAACAATCCTTTTAACCATATTGCTTCTTTCACTGCCTCTGACAAGGCAATATATTCAGCTTTAGTAGTTGACAAAGCTGCCACTGACTGTAGATTTGACTTCTAACTCACAATATTTCCAGCAACTGTGAACACATAGCCATATATCGATCTCCTTCTGTCTAAGTCTGATGCATAGTCAGAATCACAATATCCTTGAACTTTCATCTCTTTTCCTGAGTATAGGAGATTCTAACATTTACATACCCTTTAATTTATCAGAGAAGCCACTTTACAGCTTCCCAATGCATTTTACCTGGCATGTTCATGTATCGGCTAACGACACCAATACCATATGCAATGTCAGGTCTTGTTTCTACCATTGCATACATGAGACTTCCAACAATTGAAGAATAAGGCATTACCTCAGTGTTTATCTCTTCTTCCACATTCTTGATTGCAGATAACTTGAAATGTGCACCTATAGGAGTCTGAGCTATCATGGCTTCTTCCATCCTAAAAGTCTTAATAACTTTCTTAAGATACTCAGTCTAAGACAAATGCAGAACTTCTTTTAACCTGTCTCTAACAATGTCCATGCCCAGAATTCTTTTAGATGCTTCTAAGTCTTTCATTTCAAATGGTGAACTCAACTGATCCTTAAGTCTCTGAATATCAACCATATCTTTTGCTGCTATCAACATGTCGTCCACATACAACAGCAAATACAAATATGAATCATGCGAGACTAGTTTTGTATAAACACAAGGATCATGTTCACTCCTCTTAAAATCAGTTGATACCATAAACTGATCAAACCTCTTGTTTCATTATTTTCGGCTTTGTTTCAAGCCATATAATGACTTCTTAAGCAAACAGACTTTCTTCTCCGGATCTCCTATCTCATATCTTTCCAGCTGTGATATATAGAGTTTCTCATTTAAACTTCCATATAAAAATGTTGTTTTCACATCTATTTGTTCTAACTCTAAATCCAGATTCACAACAACCGAGAAAAGCATTATTATCGACACATGCTTTACTACAGGCGCAAAAATCTCTTGATAGTCAATTCCTTTTCTCTGTGTGAAAATTCTAGCCACTAATCTAGCCTTATATCTAGGAGGTTCAGAATTAATCATATATGGCTTAAGTTTGAACAGCCACTTGCAGCTTAGTAGCTTCTGGTTTTCAGGCTTATCCACCACATTCCATGTCTGGTTCTTCTTTAAAGAATCCATCTCTTCATCACATCCAGCATTCCATTTCTTCTAATGTATGCTTGCTTTAGCCTCAATATAACTCTCAGGCTCATCTACACTGTTTATAATTTCTGCAGCAGCAAGAGCAAATGCAAAACTGTTTTCCTCATCACCATACTAACTGGTAGTTAGCTAGACTTGCAGCATTATTTACAGTTTGCTCGGTATCAGTTTTAACATCATCAGTTTCTTCATCAGACTCTGAACTTACTGAAGTTTCTCCATCTTGAGATAAGTCTCCCTGAGTAACTCCACCTTGATTTGAACTTACTGTACCCGTGGATGACGTGACTGTAGATATTTCGGTGATGACTTTTCCAGACCATGTGCTTTGAGTTCTTACTTCCCTTGATGATTTATCAATGCTTTTAACAAGATCTTTGTAAAGTTGATCTTCACAAAACTTGACATTTCTGCTTACAACCAGCTTCTTCTCATCAAGTAACCAAACTTTGTAGCCCTTAGTACCAGGGGGATATCCTTTGAACACTCCTTTGAGAGCTTTTGGTTTTAGCTTCTCCTGATCCGTGTGAACATAAAAAATGGAACCAAACTTCTTCAAATGTTTGTATACATGCTCTTTATGCAGCCAAATTTCCTCAGGTATTTTGTACTCAATAGCTGACGCATGAGATCGGTTTATGATATACACTGAAACTGCTCCAGCTTCAGCCCAAAACCTTTTCTCCAAACCTGACTCACTGAGAAGACATATGACATTTTCCATGATCATTCTATTCATCCTCTCAGCAATCCCATTTTATTGTGGAGTATACGTACAAGTTTTATGTCTAACTATTCCATTTGATCTGCAAAACTCATCAAACATGACATTGCAAAATCCAAGACCATTATCAGTTCTGAGACATTTAACCTTTTTGTTGATCTGATTATTAACTAACTGTTTCCATTCACAAAACGTTGTGAAAGCTTCATCATTCGTCTTAAAGAAATAAATCCATATTTTCTTAGTATGATCTTTAATAATGGACAAGAAATACTGCTCTATATAGATAGAATGATGGGTGTTTGGAGAACCCCATAGATCTGCATGAATATAATCGAGAGGATGTTATGTCTCATGCTTCCTTACACTAAAACTAACTTTCTTAGCTTTCTCCATTACACAATGCTCACAGAAGTCTTCTTTACTGATATCCTTCTTCTTGAGGATTCCCTTCTAAACTAAACGCTGTAAGTTTTGAAATCTCATATGGCCAAGACGGCTGTGCCACAAAGAAATCTAAGATGCTGGACTAGCTTGACAAACTTCAGTTAAGACAGTTTCTCCATCAAGTATATACAATCAATTTCTCAATACTCCTCATAAAGCCACCTTGTTGTTCTTGTAGAATGTCAGTTTTCCCTTACCACCAGTATGAGTAAACCCCAACGAATCCAATGTTCATGTCGAGATTAAGTTTCTTCTCAAACCTGGAACATATCTCACATTGTGCATTATGGTAAATAATCCTCCATGTGTATCCAGTCGTATCTACCATGTGCCAAGAGTTTCTATTGTGCGGTAATCTCCAAGAAGAATCTTACTTAACCTTTTCTCCTAAAAATTCACAAACCAATCTCTCCTCGAAGTCATATGATATGTACAGTCGGAGTCAATTACCCAGTTCTCATTTGAGTCATCAACAGAGATGTTTAACATCTGCTTCCTTGACTTCTTCTATCATAATCTCAGCTTCTTCATCACTATCTTCATCCATTTTCTTCTTCCAAGCAAAACCGTCCTTCTTCATGTGACCTTCTTTCTTGCAATACCAGCAAACCACCTTTGACTTAGTCTTTAACTTGCTTCGGTTCTTTCCTCGTGAGTCATTTGAGTCTCTCTTTTGATTTCTTCCTCTATCATGAGTATACAAAATTGTTGCAGAGCCTTTCTCCTTAGACAACTCCCTTTGCCTTGATCTTACAGCTGAGATGATCTTACAAACATAATTGCTTGGATTTCATCACTCACTGTCACATTCAAGTTATTCATCTCTGCTATAATCTTTAAGAACTCATCCACATTCACATCAATTGACTTTGATGCATCACACTTGTATGTGTGGAACTGTGATTGAACAAAGATCCGATTTCGTAGAGATTGTGACATATACAATCTCTCACAAAGAGACCACATCGAAGCAGCAATAGTACAGTGCTTGATCTTCCTAAGAACCTGATCACTTATATGCAAGATGATCATATCTTTAGTTTTTTCATCCTTCTCCAGTTTTGCTGGATCCACGATTACCTTGGTCGATGGAGCATCTAGATCAGATTTCTCACCATCCGCAGGTTTCTTCTCCTCTTCTTTCGTAAGAGGGACCGTGATCTCAAAATTATCACTCAAGATCACATCTTTTAACCCAGCAACACCAAAGTGTGCCATCATCCATATGGTCCAGATTGAGAAGTCTCTGGAACCATCGAATTGTTGAACTACAGATCGCGTCGTCACCATTGTTGACATCCAAAATCACAAGCCAAGGCTCTGATACCAATTTTTGCTTGAAAATCTTTGATTCAACTTGTCAACTAATTCAATCTTCTCTTCTAATCACTCGATCTAAGTTCTCTCTCTGTCTCTCAGCTCAATAACAATAATAAGTAATAAAGAACAAGACAAGAGAATTTTTCACCCAGGGTTCGTCTCCGATATGGATGACTACGTCCCTGGAGCTGGATCGATCACCAGTAAGTTTCCACTATCAATCAAAAGAAAAAATAAGATATCTTAACATACCTGAGAATCTCAATGTAGAAGAAGATAAAAGTGTGATAACTAGGATGATGATTTTATGACTCACATACTTCTTATTATATATGAGTAACTAAAACTCAATCCTAAACTAATAAAGAATTGCCTAAGACGGTCAATCTCTTATTTCTAAAATAATAAGAAATTGCCTAAGACGGGTAATCTTTTATTCCTAAACTGCTTCTCAAATCAAACCGAGTTGACCAGAGCTGTAAACACACTTAACATATAGATTGAGCAAGCAAAAGATATATGAACAAAAGGAATAAAAATCTGAACAATAACCTAGCATTATTCAAAATATTGGACATCAACTTGATTATGTGATCTAAGAGGTAATTCACTATTATAAATGTTTAAAGGGTAGACAATGAAATTTAGAACTCACATCACTTGACACTTGTTCTTTGTTCTTATAAGTCAAATAAACGGTGTTAATGAATGTGGCAATTTTTTTGTTATTTGTGAAGCTCGGTGTTTTACAAGTTAAATAAACTTTTTCTTTAGACTTAAAAGCAAAAAAAATTCTATTGGGTTTGATTAGTAATCTTCAACCGCTTCATTTGCAAACAAACCATCTTGAAGATTGTCAATCAATAGAGCTATTGAAAGAAGTGATTAGAAAAAGCAGTTGGAGAAGATGGTTGAAGAGAGTGGTTGGAAAACAAAACAAAATATACGGTTGCAACCACCTAAAAATAAGGCAGTTCATTTGCAAACGAGGTGGTTGAAAGTTACCAATCAAACCGATTATTTGTGACTGTCTTTTCATTACTCTAGTTCTTACTTCTTAGAGCATGTGCAGTGGTATAAACTCTCAGAGTCTCTCAGATATATTATTTTAATACATATAATTTAATTTAATTATTTTTTAAAATTTTAATTAATAGAAAAAAAACATAAAAACCAATCATATGTTGATATGTGTGAAGGAGTCTCTCAAGGAGGTTCTCAAGAGTTCTTATTTAAGAATCGATTTTCATCTCTCTCTCCTACTTTCTATTATTTTATTTTTTTTATATTGATGAGAACCTCATGCTCTTAGTGGGAGTTTTTCAAGTGAGTTTCTCATAATTTTTTTTTTTAAAAGAGAGAGAGTAAGAAGATGTTCTCAAATGAGAAACTTTGAGAAACTCATGAGAACCCTATTATTAATTAGTTTAATTTATTTTTAATTTTTAAAATTTAATTATATAATCAGATTATATTACAATATTAAAAAAAAATTTGGAGAGATTATGTGGGTTTACCACTCCATATGCTCTTATAAGTTACAACGACACTAAGGCTTCGAATGGTGGCTACGGACGGAGTGGACAAAACCATCAGCGGACAAAACCATCAGCGGACCAAACCATCTCTTTTTTTTGGGTGGTCTACAGTCTATTGCGGTCCTAGTTTATATCTTTGAAAAAGCGGACCGCAGTTGGTCCGCACCGGTTTTGCTTTGTTTTTTCTGTCCATACCACTGCAGACTATAACTTATGAATGATAAAAAACAGTTTAATTCCCAGATTGTTTTGTCTGCTCTAACCGCTGCATCCATTCAAACCCAAAATATTATAGAGAAAAAATAAAATATATTGACAATTTGTTTGAGTTTTGAATTATAGAGAGTATGTGGATTTCTTACCAGTGCAGATGCTCTTTGTCGGTCTTCTAGTCTGTTTTTTTTTTGTCTTAGTTTTGAATCTTAGTCCTCTTAATATTGGCAATTTGTTTCTTGATAGAGAAGGAATAGAAAATGTCTTTTAGTGTCTCACTTCAAAACTGTGATGAAGATGCTTACATGTAATCATTATACTCTGAACTAGGGAGTTTGATTTTCTTGTTTTCATGACCATTGTTTTGAAATGTTAGGATTAGCTTGGCTAATGTTAATATTTTAGGAAATTATATATACAATTTAAAATATAAATGTAGTTAAACACTATGGCTATTTTTCTTTCATATTTATTATATTTCATATAGTATTTTATTCGGTTCAAAAATCATGTATTACTTGCTATAGACTTTGAAAAAATATTTGGTTATATATTTGCATGATATACACGACTCCTAACGTGAGCAAATGCGGCCAGCTAAGGAGAGAGAGAAAACTCATATGTAATTTGAAGATATTCATTAATCACTATATTCTATAAGATACCTTGAAGAGATATGAACAAAAGGAATAAAAAGCTGAAACATTTGATTAAATTAAACTACACAAATCGCCTAATACAATAACCTAACATTATTCAATTTATTGGCCATTAACTTGATTATGTGATCTAAGAGGTAATTCACTATTTTGAAGTTAATAATGGTAGACAATGAGATTTAGAACTCACATCAATTGCCAATTGTTCTCTGTTCTCATAAGTCAAATAAACGGTGTTAGTGAATGGACAATTTTTTGTTATTTTGTGAAGTTCAGTGTTTTATAAGTCTAAGAGCATCTCCAATTTCTCTCTATTTTCTTTTCTAAACTTTATTATAGAGTAAAATCTCCTCCAATTTTATTCTATATCTCACTCTGAGTTATGAAAATATTATTCTATATTTGGAGTAATACTATTCGACCATCTCCAACCAAATACTCTATTTTTTACTCCAAAATGGAGTAGCTGAATTTTGGAGTTGGCTTTATCTCCAACCGATTACTTCATTTCATACTCCAAAAAAGAAAGTGACAAATTTCACCCTTTTATTTTAAGTTAAATAATAAGTAACAAATTATAATATTATTTCAGTTAAAAATGTATTATAAAATAAAATTATATTATATAACATTAACGAAATAAATAAAAACATATAAAATATCATATACATGTATTTATAATTTATACCATTACATGTATTTATAATTTATAATTTATAAATAATCTAAATATTTATAATTGTGCATCATTATACATATACAATTATACCTTATACATGTATTTATAATTTATAAATAATATAAGTATTTATAATTTTGTTTAAGTGTGAAATAACAACAAATAATTTTATTTGAGTGTAAAATATAAATTTATAAAATTTAAAGGATTGATTTGCAAATAAAAAAGTTCACCTCCAAAATAGAGGCAAGAAATGGAGATCTCCATTTTGGATGTGGAAATTGAGGTGGATTGGAGATGATTTTACTTCAAAATAAAGTTTAAAGGTAAAAATGGAGGTGGGTTGAAGATGCTCTTCATTGCTCTATTATAGAGTGAAACTTTTTTATTTATAAAACAGTCCTTAATTTTTATATGTTTTTATTTTATACTTAAACAATATTATTAAATAATTTTTTGTTATGTATTTTTTAAATTTTAGATCTTTTATTTTATATTAGTTTATAAACAAAATTAGTAAACAATATTAGCCAATTTTATATTTTGAAATGCATTAGTTAATCATTTGCAGGAGAAACACTTATCATGGTGCTTAAAAATCTATTATCTTTTGTTGTGTTTGTTATTGTTTTATATGTTGTGTAAATAATTTTATTTATGTAATAAATTTTTCATTTGAAAGATATCATAATTTTATTAGATTTTGATTTAAGATAAAAATAAGTAAGTAAAATTTACAATTTGGATAAATAATGGATGTTTTTTGAAAATAATAGTTACTTAGATTGGGAATATACTTGAAATAATCCTTTTTAGAGTAAAAAATATAAGAATGGGTTGGAGCAAAACCCAACTCTAGTTTTAGTGTTCTTCTATTTTAGAGTAAAAATAATGAAATAAGTTGGAGATGCTCTAATAAACTTTTTTTTGTGGACTAAGAGCATCTCCAATGGTACTCTATTTTTAGAGCAAAATCCTCTCCAATAGTGTTATATATCTTTCTCTAAAAATAGAGAAATGAACAGTATTTCTCTAAATATAGAGAAACACTGTTCATTCCTCTATATTTAGAGAAAAACTTTTTTATTTACAATATGATCTTTTAATTTTGTATATGTATTTATTTTATACTTAAAACAAAATTATGTGTTTATTTGTGTACCTATATACAACTATATTTAAATTTTGGTTATCTGATTATTATAATATGCAAAGAAAACATATATTAAATTAAAAATACAAATTACATGAAAGATGA
>CM051362.1:4725496-4750496 GCA_028015245.1 Cardamine occulta | reverse complement strand
TAAATTAAAAAAAAACATAACTAAAACATGAAATTAAAAATAAAAACTAAAAATAAATTTGTAAGAGAAGTTCCACCTTCGGAGGTCAATACAGCGGAGAATGAGACCATCTGATTCCAAGAATTTCTGGCTCGTTATAAAACAATCAAAGACAAAAAAACTTATTTTTCACTACGCAACGCGCTAATCGATCATTTGTGGGAAAAGTATACCAATGAAGATGCTTAAAATAATGTAATAGTTATCTTTTAAATTTTGATGTGGTGTAATGCAATGTTTTTTTTTATAATAAAATGTTTAATTTTATTAAAATCAGATTTTTATTGAATTATTATTATAAAATAAAATGAGTGGATCAAATTTGTAAAATTAAAAAGTAAAAGGGTTTTGGTATAAATTAGTTAATACAATAAAATATTATATACTTTAAATACTGTTTTAAAAATAAAAAATAGAGGCAACTATTGGAGCAAACATCTCCTCTCTTTTTAAATATCTCTATTTTTAGAAGAAAAAATAGAGAGTGAACTATTGGAGATGGTCTTAAAAGCAAAAACAATTATATTATTTGGGACTGTCTTTTCACTACTTTAGTTCTATCAGCCAACCTATGAGCTACGAGGAGCCGAAGCGTTTCACATTCCTCTAGTTTTCGTAATCAATACGATTCACATTCAAACTTATTACCAATGCTTTTAAAGCGAAGTTGCCCTGCATGTTCTTGAATGTGGTTACTTATAAAAAATTTGTGTGTTTGTATGTGTAGTTCCAAGTTTTAATAGCTTCGAATTCCGAGTGTAATCTTCTTCTCTCTCTCTTCTTTTTATTGTGTTTTGTCTTTAAAGTGTTGTTTGATTTTTTATCAACAAACTTGAATTCTAGGATTTAACCTTTCTTCATGTTGTAGTAGTTTTTTCTTTTCTTTTTTGATATTGGATATTTTATTTTCTTGTAGTTTGGTAAGTGTGAGGAGTTTTTATCAAGATCAATGGAAAAAACTATATGAGAAGAAGCTCACGTGGACGATTAAGAATTTCTCCACTTCGCAATCTGAGAAAGTTTCATCTGATCAATTCGTAGTTGGTGACTCCAAATGGTTAGGAAAATTGTTCTCGAATGTTTTCACATATTTTATGTTTACGTGATATTTTCTGGCCTATCCCAAGGGACCTGGGGTCAGTGCTGGGGTTGATATTAATAAATGTTTGTCTCTGTAGCTGGATGTTGCTGATTCTGAATCTTTGCCTTGTGGATGGAAAAGACACACAAAATATCGCCTAACTGTTGTAAATCAAATTTCAGAAAAACTCTCCCAACATAAAGGTAGATAGTTTTTCAAGGCGGACAAAGGAAAGTTCATATTTCATGTTCTACTTGTCATAGACTTATGGAACTTGTGTTTCTGCGAGATTCTATTTTATGGGTTGTGCAATTCTGGTTTTGACTAAAGTTCTATGTCTTGTGACTTTACAGTAGGAAGATCATAATGTTTTGACCATAAGTTTCCCGCGGCAGGTTTCCCAGCAATGCTTCCCCTTACTAAACTTCATGACAAAAATGGTGGGTTTCTAGTGAATGGAGAAGTCAAGATTGTTGCAGAGGTTGGTGCTGTTGAAGTTGTTGGCAAATCAGATGTGCTAAAGGAAACTTTATTAGTAAATGAAAGCATCAATGTCAATGGGTTTCAAGTTCTTCCTTCACAGGTAAGATATGTACTTTATATACATGGGAAATGAAAAACAACATATTGTAAGAGTCGCTCAATACTAATATGATTTTTGGATCTATTTTCACGCCTCCTGCTATCTGATATGGTCCATTATTTCACATGCAGGTAGAATCTGTGAACAGTCTGTTTAAAGAGCACCCAGACTTTGCATCAAAATTTTGTACCAAGAACCCAATTCTCAGAACAACATACTTGAATGTCCTACTAAGCCTGACTGAGATTCTGTCCCAGTCCCCTGAGGAATTCCCCAGTGATGATCTGGCCAAGGCATATTCTACACTATCTTATGCGACAAAAGCAGGGTTCGAGTTGGATTGGTTGGAGAAGAAACTGAAAGAGGTTGGTAAGACTCAGATGCAAGAAGTTGAGAAAGAGTTGAAGAACAAGAGGCAAAAATGGACGATTTTCTGGAATTCTTAAAATGATGTTGTTTGATGACAAGAGGTGTTATTGGCAGTTAAGAGTTTGGATCTAATTGGCGTTCTGGTCTGTTTGTTTTTCTGTCTTAGTTTTGAAATCAGAGTCCTGTTGTTATTGAGGTTTGGCTATGCAGCATAGCCTATGCTTCTCTTATTGCACTTTGTTACTTGATGAAGAAGGAAGAAATAATGTTTTTTAGTTTGAACTGTGACAGTGGCACAAGTAGATAGTCAAATTAACTTAAATTCATGTAGGTGATGCATATGAGAATGACTTAGAGTGATGATGCTCAAGCGTAGATTGTTAGTAATTCCTTCTTTTTTTTAATAAAACGATTAGTTTATGATATAAGAATAGGGTAATTTTGAAACCTTGATGATTGGATTAAGAAGATATTTGAATCATCAAGCTTCTTCTTCTTCTTCGCTGCTCTCTACCAAAACAATATTCTTCTGTGTCTTGGCTCTCTTTCTTGACCTGCTTGTAAATGTCTCTTCCTTTGTTGGATCTTCAGAGACTGCATCGTGTCTCATCACTTGTTCAAGAATCATGTCTCCATACTTTTCCGTTTTCAATTTTCCTATAATACTCTCCAACTGCAAATCCAAACCAATAAAGCTTTTAAGGCAAGTCATCAGACATAATAAAACAAATAAAACCCAAATTTCATTAGTGGAAAGTGGAAACTCGCCTTTTGTAATGAATCTGGTTTTTGGGAACTTATCGAGCCAATCTGCTGAGTTGAGAGGACCGTGTGAGGGAGTATGCTGCCATCAGCTGCGGATATATCCTTTCGTAGCTCGTCAAGCTTGAGTTCCAATCCGGAAAATGAAATACTTCTTTTTGATTTCTTGGTTTGTTTGCTTGAGGTTTCCATTTTTATCGTCTTTCTTCCTTTTCCGCAAAACAAGGACAGGTTTTTGTTTTAAAGAGTTTTGTTAACGGGTATTTGCATATCCTGAACCCTATAGTGTTCATGTGAGCGTGAAAAGAAGACAATTCCTTTATCCTTACCTTGTAACAATTGGTTGGCCAATGGTCCCATTGTTACATAAGCGTTTGTCGAGTATGGTGTGTGCTGGAATTCTTCTTTCTGCACAAAAAGAAAAAAAAACTCAAATACACCTCTGAAGAGACTAATGTTACATTCATACAGAGATCGTAAGGCATTGCTACATATCAGGTTTTTGTGTAACATATTATTATCTTGAGCTAGGTTTATCATGTGTTGATGTTACAATCTGAGAGAGAATAATAAACATGGACAGATTATCTTACCAATACCGAGTCAACAATCAGTTTTATTACGAGATATTCTATCTCTTCTCTCTTTAGCTCAGCACCTAGGGTTAACCACAGCGGTGAAAATCAACAACAACAAAAAATCATAGCGCAAGAGATTAAGAATTTGAAGACTGCAGTTCAAACTATTGAAATGAAAGAAAAAAACATGACTAACTTAGATCCTTGTGCTTAGTTCTGAGTTTGTCACCAAGCTGTAACATCGTCACTCTTTGATCCTTGGCTTGTGTTTCTTGCACCATTGAAACCACGAGCTTAGCTAGGTCTGCAAAAAATTCATGACACCGAAAAATCAATATGATATTATCGACATACTGCTGGTAGTTGTTGAGATATTGCAAATAACTGTTAATCCTTGAAACAAAATAAGCTGAGAAAAATAGGCACAAAAATAAAATTTTCAAATTAATTTCCAACAAGTTGTACAAGAATGTATATCAGAGAAACAATAAGCTAATGTAGGACATACCCGATACGTCAACTTCCTTGACCTCACTTGACAAGCCACAGTTGTCGCACATTCCTAACCAATTGTAGAATAACAATCAGCACATCAGAAAATCTAGAATAAATGGATGTAGTACAAAATCTATCAGTAGTGGACAACTTAATACCATTGCAATCTTGTGATGGCTCCCCAAAATGACGGAAAAATGCGCTTCGACGACATTTTGTTTTAGACTGCAACAAGGTAGTTTCAGAAACGACATCTCATAGACATTGTACAAATTTAGAATATTTCAAGATCATGATTCTTATAGCTAGACAAGAAAAAGAAATTAGTCATTCTAAAGCAGGCTGAGCAAGGTATACAACTCTCTTGGAAATTGGTGCTTTTAGCTAATACCAAGTGCTGATTGCCACAGATTGCTCCAGATATTTACAAGTGTAATAATGATAATAAGCTCTTCATGAAAGAGGAAATAAAACAGCGTACCTGACAATATCTTACTATATCATAGAGATTCTGCAGACCAGAATACTCGTAGAAGACCATGGAACTCTGTTGGGGGAGAAGGAAAAGCATCAATGAAATATATATGTATATGTACAGTACAACTAAGTAGGGTACAGTAAAATTGCAGCTTACCTGCCTTGGAACATCAGCTGAACGGAAAAAAAGGACGCACTCTGATGGAAGGCCATCACGACCAGCACGGCCACTCTCCTGCATTATGATGGTTAGGTGATAAGAGGTAACCTCGTAACTAAATAGAGTTTTAGTGGACAACAGACTGGAACCTGGTAGTAAGTCTCCATTGATTTGCTCAAACTGTGGTGGATGACAAACCTGACTACAACAATGCCCCATGTTTCAGTTGGAGAAAATAGTAAGAACTAAGAATGGTGATTAATGAAATGCGAAAGATAGTGGTTTTTAATACAATGATTTTAAGAAATCAGTAGCTACTCGTATTATGTAATTAAAAAGATAATAACTTCCAAGAGAAAGAAATCTGAACTAAGGAACTGACTTCAAGCTTATCAAATTCAACTAAAACAAAACTTTGCACTACTAACCATCAGGCTTGTTGATTCCCATGCCAAAGGCAACCTGCAAAGCAATAATCAGAGTTAAGTAATGTAAACCACTGTACCACTAAATAACGGAATGATGGCGGAAAATATACATACTGTTCCCACAATGACTTGCAACTTGTTCTTGCTCCATCTGTAAACATGACATAACAAAAAACAAAATCAGGCAATGCTGCAAATCGCACATCAATAACTGGATCAGCAAGAGCAGAGTCAAGCTGCGTCAGAGCTGGACCTTGAATCTCTGGCTCAAGGTAAGAACTAGGCACTATTCATTATAAGAAATATTAACTTACTGCATATGAACTTTTTCACGCATATTTACATCCATGTCTGCGTGGTAATAATCAGCAGAAATCCCTCTCTTTCGTAAATCACCTGCAATCTATCACCATTGGTGTAAGACAAAATATGAAAGCTTTTCTTCCCGATCCAAGGTTCAATAGAACAATATTAGAACTGTAAGTTCAGTACATATGATGATGTGTAAATTTTAGTTACAAACCTGTTCGCACTCCTTCCGGGAGAAACAATAGACTATTCCAGATTCTTTGTTAGAGTATGATTCCCGTATGAACTCTGCAATTTCATCAACCACAGTCTTACCAACTGCAGACTTTTCTCGCACCTGCAAGACAAATTACAGTCTCATATTCGTGCCTACAAACTATCCACAGCAGGAGAAATGTAAATTAATTATTACTAAGAGTACCGAGTAAAAGAGATTTGGCCTATTAACACTGCTAACAAATTTGGTGCATTTAGGAATATGCAGCATCTCTATCAGATCATTTTGAACTTTCTGCGTAGCAGTTGCCTGCAACAGAAACATAGCAAATTAAGAAAATATGTAATATATAAACTTCCACAAAATATTTGAATGGTTGCGACGGAATTTGACATTCCACACCCACTGAAGCAGAACGAGTACTTAAGTTCAGAGAGCTCAACTTAGAAGAAAATTGGTCATTCTGATAAGCACAGTACGATGGAGCAAGCTCCCTAGTGTTAACTGATTTAAGCTCGCAGGGTATCCCAAATGTAACCAAAAAAAAAACAGATGGAAAAAATATGAAGCAAATGGGAAAAAAAACAAAACATACAGTCAAAGCCACCATGGGAACTTTGGGAAACTGAGTTTTCAGAATGCTTAAGTTCTTGTAATCAGGGCGAAAATCATGACCCCATTGACTACAACAATGAGCCTCCTGCAAAGCAACCAAACATAGGAACTTGAACATCAAAAAGAAGCTTTGTACTAATTGTGCGGATATTTCCATATAAACTAAAGCCAGAGTGAGAAGATAGGTCGCATGTTACAAAAAAAATTAAGAAACTAAAACCAGGAAAGACTTACATCAATTGAAATAAGAGAGAGGCGACCAGCATGGTGACACTTTTCAAGCTTTGATATGAATCTTTTGCTCTTTGATACCTTTTCCGGTGTTACATAAAGTATCTTGAGGTCATCTTCACCCTTTTCAAGTGCCTTGTACACAAATTTCTCATTTTCCTTGCCAGAAGTAGAAGTCAGCATGTAAGCTGAAATTCCTAGAGCAGCCAAACCCATAACCTGAACAATCGTAAACAATAATTATTCTTCTTAACACACATATAATCAAAGTATATCTAATTTTCCTTAAGTTTAGTACTAACCTGATCCTGAATCAGTGAAAGTAAAGGACTGACAACAAGAGCTGTACCACCACGAAGTATAGCGGGAAGTTGATAGCAAAGACTCTTCCCACCACCTGCTGCCATGATCACCAGGACATCTCTTCCCGCCATTATAGCGTTAATAATCTTTCATGTCATCCAAGGAAACAACAAATTGAACATCAAACTAATTTTCTCCAAACGCAATAAGAATCAACGTGTGAATCAGAAAATATAGAAGTTACTTACTTCCTTCTGGTTGGCTCTGTACTCGGATATACCGAAAATGTTAAACCTAACATCGTCAGCACGAGAATCCCACTCGAATGGCTCAGACCAGTTCTCTATAGCACTTGAGCCACTAGTTGCAACAGGGCTTCCTGAAGCTGCTAGTGCTTTTAACAATGTCTTTAACTCAGACTTCCTCTCATATAACCTATCTTGATGCTCAATCAAAGCACTTATTTGACCTGAAGAGCAATTTCAATCAACATGGAATTCAAAATTAAGATTTTCACATAACTATCAAATACAATAATCCAAGTTCTTATCGCTATGTAGTCGAAAATTAACCATATTATATTTTAGAAATGCATTATTTTCCCCTAGAAGAAGATAATCATGGAGAATTTGAATGATTTTCTATGTTATATATATACCAGAAGCAAACTGAGAATCCGAAACGCAAATTTGAAGAACATGAACAAAAAAATAGGAACGAGTCAAAACGAAGAAATGTAACCTTGAACATCCTTTAACTCGACCTCTAAACTTTGAAGCTCCACCTGAATCGCTTCACTTTCCATTGAATCGCCGGCTAATTAGACGGCGGCGTGTTTACCCTCTCGTCATCGGAGTCGCTCCAGGTGAAAGTGAAACAGAGCATAGTGGGCCTAAAACGGGCTACAGTTATCTAAATGGGCTTTTTACGGCCTGGTCTGATCTTGGCTATTCGAATCTCCACTTCTTTTCTTTTTTCTTTTTTTTGGGGGGGGGGTTTAAAGAGCATCATTGTTGTGTTTACACTTTACATTATTTGTGCTGATTTCACACTTCTTCTTCTTTCTTTCTTTTTTGGCGAAAAACTAATGATATGTTTTGCGTAAGCTTTAATTTATCATAAGATGTTTCTGAGCGTATGAATAAAAAGCTATAATCATTCGTTTAGTATGAAGCCTGTTTTTTATAAATTATCATTTGATTAGATATAATTGATCCAATATTGGTTCACGCATATATGTATATGATGAGCTCAACTACAATACTAGTAGTATACAAAAGTTTCTGATATAATAAGTTTTTTTGTCAACGATATATTTTACATAATTATAAGATGTTTTTGAACATATGAATAAAAAGATGAGTTTATAGTTAAGTTAACTGACTAAAAAAGGTAAATGTTTTGGTCGGTACTGGTACATAATCCAAGTTGGAGAGTGGACATTATTTTTATCTCAAAAGGCTGCATAACAACGAGTACGCGTGGAAAAAAGTATTCGTCCATGTTGATAAGTATAAAGTATCCATTAAATGAAGAAGCTTATCTGTCCCTTTGGGGATATCCGATAATAAAAGTGAGGAGACTTCAAAATAAAAACAAAACTATATAAAGGATACATATATGTTAGAATATTATATAAAATTATAAATCATTTCCTGAAAAGAAGAAGATGAGTGAGGTCAAAGTGAACTGGAGCTTGGAGGGATCATGGATTCGTTCCATACTTCAATATGTCCAAAGATGGTACGAAAATTTCGGAAAAAGCGTGACGAGACCCTTTAACTTACTAATTAAAAATTGTTATTCATGATATGATTTACAGTTAACAAAATAATGAAACTAGTTGGTTTGATGATTTATCTTATTATCACATGACCTTGATTATGTGAATGGAATTTGAACCCCAAGTCCTGGCCAAAGTTTAAATCTATGCATACTTTCTAATAATTTGCATTCAAATTTTGGACTGATGTTTCTATAGCTAATAAGATAGCCTTTTTTATGACAACAAATGATTGAGGTCAAAGTCTGATCAATCTTTCGGATGAATATAGACTTCGGGTAATATGCTAACCGAATTTTTAATAGGTCTAAAATGCAGATTATGAAAATGAATATGATAAGGTTGAATTGACGTCATACTAGGTCTCTTTTACCACCACTCCATTACCATTTGGTTTTAATGAAAACATCTTTGAAATTTGATATATGAGAAAACAACAACAACTAAAAAAGAATTGAAGGTCAATTCTCATAATTTACAAAAGTAAGAACTAAGAACTGTATTTGGTTCTTCAAAAAGAAGACAACATTGCGTTTATTGATCCGAGCATTTCAATAAGTAGACCTTCAAAGAAGAAACTAATTTTATTTCACGAGTTTAACCAAATTAATATTACACACATGAAACAACAAAAGAAAAAGAAAGAAAGAAAAAAACAAGAGAAAAATAAAAATAATAGAGACGATACACTATAATTATTTTACTTTAAAAACATGTCGGGACCGAATAAAAGCTGCGATCCATACCGAATAAATCAAATCCCCTACATCTCACAAAAAGCACAACACGACAAAACTACCTTTTTCCAATTACGCCATCGCTTGTGTCATCATTCCTTGTGAATCAAATTGAAACGAACCTTATCTAGACTAGCTAGTTGAAGTAACTTACAAGTGCAAAATGACATGTATAATGATATAACAACTTGAAAACTTCCAAAAGAACAATATATAAAACCTAACACTTAATTAGCTTCATTAAACCTGTTTTTTCAAAGAATTATTAAGCCTATCAAATTAACTTTAAGAAAAAAAAAACATACTCCCTCCGTATTAGAAAGTATGATTTCCTAGAGTTTTATTCTTGTATAAAAATGATTGATTTTCTACTAGATTTAATGCATTTTAATTTCCAAGATCAATTAATTACTTAATATTTTTATTTTTACAATAAATAATTAATTGTAAGCATTTAAAATGAGAAGGTCAAAAGTCCAATTAATGTTTACATAAATTTAGGAACAAACTAGTCTATAAAACACTCCAATGAGTTCTTTTTGTTTTTCTTATTCATTTTTTTCGTAAAACAACATGAAACAAGAAGAAAATATGAAGAAGAAAAAAGAAGAAGGTGAATACTCAAGGGATGTTTACATGATAAAATCATTACCTATCCATAAGTTGGATCTGAACAAGTCACATGATGATGAACAAGATGAAGGAGAGTTTCATCCCAACAACAAAATTGAAAAAGCTATGGTATTGGAGATGTTGAATATTTATCTACCCATGTTTTTTTAGCTTTTGTATTTTTCCTAATTTTCTGTTGGTTTATTTATCTTTTCTTCTTCTTCTATTTCTCATTGTACGTTCTCTTATTTTGAACAAGATGATAATAAAATTTAAATAAGCTTCGTTTTTTTTACGAAAATAAGTTATTTTTAATGAAAAATAAAATGAGAAACCAACTACAAATCATAAGGCATTTAATATTTGGTGTAGTTATAATTATTGGAAAAAAATAAATAGAGTAAAAGTAACTTGAGATTAACTTTTTATTATTTTTCATGATCATTTATTAATTTTCTTAATTCTGGTGAAAAACTCAGGAAATCATACTTTCTAATATAGAGGGAGTACATCCTACTTACGGTTAATTAGAGATGATAAAATAAATCATTAGCTCATTAGTTGACTCAGATTTCATTACTCATGAAATATTATAGTTTATGACAAGTTGAGCCGAATGAATTAACCTCATTTTGACATCCATATTTACGACATAATATAAGCATGCTCACTGCTCAAATTGTGTTTAGTAATTTTGAATATTCGTAAATCGTAACAACTAGAATTAATAAATAATGTCGATTTTATAATAATGTGTGTTTATTTTAATAGTTTGGACGGCTTACCGTGTGATTGGTGTTTTAATATATATATATATATATATATATATATATATATATACATTAATAAGTAGACAAAAACTAAGAGGAAATCTTTTTTTATGGGTTAGATCTTGAAGTAAAAATTTACTTTGTTTTTGTATTTTTTTTCCTATTATTTTCATTTTGATGATGTAAAAGAAATAAGATAAATATGTTTTTACTCTAACTACTATACCAATTAACTAAGTTAAGACTGAATGGAAATATGTGGTACGGGACTACGGGGTGGATTTAATAATATCGAAATTCAAGAAATATCAAATTTTGATATTATTACATCCGCACGACGCCTAAAATTGCCATGCATCACACATTTTTATTTATAAATATGGAAGCTCAGGCGGTTTATTATTTTGTTGCTTTGTTATTGACTTTATAAAAACATTTATAAATAGTTTCATTTTGATAAACCCTTTTAACAAAACAAAACAAAAATCAGTTTGATCGGTAGTCAACACTGAATTGTCAAACTTTATTATAAGTTCCATTTTATGCTGCACCTATTACTCTGCTCGTCAGTTGGACCTTTAAATTTTTCTTCGTTTTCACAATTCGATGCTTACTTACATCATATCACTATATATACATGGCGTGCATGCATCAACGTATATAAATCTCCATCGCTCCTCCACACATGCCCTTTTGAATACAAACACGACTTACACCGCTCAATACGTAACCATTTGTTTTGTTTCTTTGTTAAAATATATTCAATTTAAAGCAACAGTTTGTTTTATACAATGGAGTAGTATATATTATCAAATGCGTAACATTTTTCGTATTATAATATATGACGATTTCGACAAATTTAAATAAAATAATCCATCATATATTGACTTTGATTGATTGTTGAAATTAGCTTTTGTTTAATATATACGTGGTTAATCAAGAGAATCTTTTTAGCTTTTGGAACAAAGTTGAGTTATAACCAAGTATGAATTCCAACATCAAAACTCCATTGAAGACATAAAAGAGTATAAATTTTATCACAGCGTATACTCAAGACACGGTTTTAATTAGACCTTTCCTTTTTAGTCAACACGTACGTTGTACGTAGACCTTTTTTTTATTTGGTTTTATGTACGTAGACTTTGAGATTTTTTTTTGTTTTTGATAAAGTGTAGACTTTGAGATTTAAAAGCAGATACATAAGTCATGTGTAAATCCAACCGTTCCACTATATCTCTATATCCTTTGAATAACATCTCTCAAAGAGCTTACTTACATACTCCCTCTCTCTTTCATTTTATTTGTAATTTTATATTTTTTCACAGTTTTTAAGAAAATAATTAATTTTCTGTTTTACCTTTAATTAATATTTATTTAATTTTATTTCATTGGTCAAAACATTAAAACATTGTGGACAAAATTGAAAATTTTAGCAAATATTTTCACTAAAAACATAAAAAACACTTATTTTGTAATTAAAAAAAAATCCTAAATCTACAAATAAAATGAAACAGAAAGAGTTCATGTACCCCGATTTCAAACTCTCTTTAAAACAAAGAAACATTTTTTAAATAAGAATAGAGTAAAAATTGGCCCCAAATACAGAAAAAAATTATGAGACGAATATCCAAAACTCTTACAATTTATATAAAAAAAAATAGTTTACTTACATCTAGAATTTTGAAAGTTAAATATGTATTATGGCCAATATTTTATAACGTTCTTAAAAGTTAAAGCCGGATAATATATTTTATACCAATTTTTTTGTTATTTTTGGTATAAAAAATTATACCAATTTGTTAAATATCATATTATATATGTCGTGTACAAATATATAATACTCCTTTGGGTTCTTTAGTTACTAGTATTGTTTTCGACTTTACATATACTATAAATATGTGATTTTCAATAGCCCTTTTTCTTCAATTATATGTCACGTCATCTTAGAAATTAATAACAAAACTGATTAGTTATTATGTACATGTGTAGTATTTTTGGATTTCTTTCTGATAAAAGTCTGTCTTAAAGAGAAAGAAAAGAAATGGAAAAAATATCTACACAAAATACAAAAAAAAAAACAAAAAACGAATTAGTTTTTTTTCTGAAAAGAAGAGAGATTAGTTAAGAGCAAGAGACGACGACAGTGAAGCATTTTAATTCAGAGCCACTAGATTGGATGAGATGATAAATGAGAAGAGAGACGACACCTTCTTTTGTCTTTGTCACTGACACCAATCTTTATTTATTAATCAACTTTTCTTCTTCCAAGTATTCATCAATAATCCTATTTTAAAATAAATACTTGCTGTCCCAATGTCTCATTGAAGAAACAGCTTTCTACATTTAATGCTTACAAACTTCACCAGAAACTTGTTTCTTAATAAATAAAATAAAAATAATTGAGACACATCCAAATACATGCATGTATCGCTGTATTTTTCCCCATGTAGTATTTTTTTTACGTTTCCACTTATTAACGAGTAACGACGATGCTAGAATCGTTTCTAGTTTAGTTGTGATTGACAAAAGGTAGAAATGGCTATAAGGTTTATATACTAGTTTAGAAATATCTTTAATTTCTGATGTAAAACGTAAACATTTTAAGAAGTCTTCAGATGAGACTGTGGAACAATATATAATCTTCTCGAAAATACCAGTACAAAATCCATCACTTATACACGTCTTTTAGAATGTGGAAAATTATTTTTAGAAAATATATGTAGAGTCAATTTTTTTCACATTATATGTAGAGTCAACTATATATGGACTCAAATATCATATTAGGAATTATATGCTTCCCTTTTTTTATTTGGGTCAAAAGGAATTATATGCTTCTAAGTCAAAATCAATTGGTAAATAAATGATGGTTCCTTTTTATAGAAAAAAAAACAAATTTAGAAAAATGTACTTACGATTGTTCGTGTTCTTAGAATGATTGGCTATTTAATTACATGTTATTGGCTCTTGGTTTATAACAATAAAAAGTTACATGATATCCCTTAATTAGTTTATAATTGATCAGACTTGGTCAGCGGGTATGTTCAGTTTGACATTCTAATATGCAGGGAGGACCACAAAATCTAATTACACGTTAAGTATAAGAAATATCATTCAAATGTCCGAGATTCTAGGTAGTATGAAGAATTTGTGGCCATATATTTATTTATTCTTTAGACGACTACTTGTGATTTATATAATTTGAACATGTTAATGAATGCCAAAATAAACAAATAAAAACATGATGATTAATGATAACCACACAATATTTTTTTCTCAATAAAAATTGTCTGGAAATATTATTTATAAACACACCTCAGTCTTCACTTATAATTTTCAGACCATATACTTTGTTCCCACTGGTAAGACAGGTCAACATAACTGGGATGACACCTAAAGATCTCTGAACTACTGTTAGGTTCTTGATTATAAAATAAACTACGGTTAGATTTAGGGTTTTGGACCAAATACAAAGTACCTATAACAAACATGGAAGAAAAGATAGAATCCCCGTTCCTCAAATATTTCATATCCGAAAGTAATCAAAATTTTGAATTTTATGTTTAAAATTTCATTAGTCATTGGTCGGATGCTGACAAAAAATCTAGCGCCAAATCAAATAATCGAAAATAAATTATGCATTAATAGAAAATTAATTTTTCATGTTTCTTGTTACAAGTTAGATATATATTAAATGTGTCGAACATTATACATAAATATAGTTACTTAACCAACTGGACATTTTTAGCTGAAAAAAAAAATCCTTTAGTCACAAAAATAAACTTTTACTTTAAATATGGTAAACCCAATAAAATATTGTTTCAACTGGTTTATTCTCATTTACTCTAACAAGTTTGTCAATCAACCCTTCCAATATACTCCATCCGAATTAAGCGTTGTTTTAGGATTTTTTTTTTTTTAGGATTAAGTGTCGTTTTAAATTTTTAATACAAATGTTTAATTAAAATTCCAGTTATATTCTTACTGTTTTAATGTATTGATCAATACAAAAATTTATAAAATATATCAATAAAGGGTAAAGCAGAAAATTTGATTATTTTTTTAATTTAGGTAAAATTAGTTAAACCGACACTTAATTCTAAACATATGTAGTATTTTACTAGTTTAGTCGATATCACTTGTATAAATATATATATATATATAATTGTATTACACAACCCCTTTTTGATATAAATATACAACCCCTTTTTGATATAAATATATGATAGACAGATAGTTAATCAGTTTCACCTAATTTGAAAAGTCATATAATCACATTCTTTATTGTTTTCTTCATTTATGAGCGTTTGAGATATTAACTCATCTGATATGTACAACTCACATGTATGTTAAAAACTTAAAACTCTGCTGGACATAACATGTAACTAAAATTTTCTTCCGTTCCATTTTTAAGAAGTTTAAGAAATTTGTTTTATTTTATTTTATTTATTTTTCGAATTTCTATACAAAACAATTATTTGATATTTTATGATTGTTCATATTCCGCAGTATTTTTAAAATTGGTTGATCTTTTGTTATTAGGTATTAAATACTATATTATATAGAAAAATAAAACATTAATACATTATGATGTTTGTGTTTTTATTTTTTAACCAAAACATCCTATAAAAAAGACAAAGGGAGTAGACGTCAAACACATAAATAATTAATTTAAGAGATTTCTCTAAAATAGCATCAAAAGAGGTTTTTTTGACAAATTTAGCACATATTTTTATTTAGGACAAAAATAATATTTTTATAAAGAGTAATAATTTTATTTTTTGGTTTGAGTTAAATATTTTAGAATTTATGGTATAGCTTTTAAGGGGTATGATGTATGGTTTAGAGTTTAGGACTTAGGGTTCAGGATTTAGAAAAATCATAAACCCTAAAAATGAGGTTAAGACATTTGTGCTATATAAGAAAATTGACATTTAATAAAAATGCTATTTTTGTCTTGAATTGAAATATGTGTTATTTTTGTCACACAAACTTAATTTTATGCTATTTTTGTAAACTGCTATTAATTTAATGTGAAAACCTCATTTGGTGAACGAACATTAGTTTGAAGATAGATTAATTCGAACAATACTTGGGTTCACCCCTAGTGGTGAATCTCTTTGTTCACCTCCTCTTTATGTAACCAACCAAAATATGACATATAATATTATCATTAATTACTTTTTCTAAATCTAATCAATAAATCATTAATTACTCTTTCATAATAAAAAATTATATTAAATCATTAATTACTTTTTCTAAATCTAATCAATAAAAATATGTAAACTAATATTATAATTAAAGAGAAATAATAAATTTAAATTACAATTAAAAATGAAATAAATAAAAAAAAATTTGAAAAATTAAATTAAGAAAATTAAATTTACTAATATCTCGAGATCACAAAATAACGTAAACCATTTTATGTTATGTTTCAGCCACTCATTTCATTGTTTCTCTTGGGTTCACTGAAATAACCTAAACTATTTGATGTTATGTTTCGGCCACTCGTTTCGTTGTTTTCCTTGGGTTTGCCGGATTGTATCATTAGGGTATATTTTTATGAAAAATAAATTACGAAAATAAATATGAAAGATATCAAAATATATCATAAGGGATACAACTCAGCGAACCCAAGAGAAACAACGAAATGAGTGGCTGAAACATAACATAAAATGGTTTACGTTATTTTTTGATCTCAAGATATTAGTAAATTTAATTTTCTTAATTTATTTTATTTTTCAAAATTTATTTTATTTATTTCATTTTTTAATTGTAATTTAAATTTATTATTTCTCTTTAATTATAATATTAGTTGGCATATTTTTATTGATTAGATTTAGAAAAAGTGATTAATAATTTAATATAATTTTTTATTATGAAAGAGTAATTAATGATTTATTGATTAGATTTAGAAAAATTAATTAATGATAATATTACATGTTATATTTTGATTGATTACAAAAAAAGTAGGTGAACAAAAAGGTTAACCACTAAGGGTGAACCCAAGTATTGTTAGATAAATTCCTTGTTCTCGAGTATAAAAGTTTGAGCTGGAAAAGTAATTTACATTTTTTCAAGGTATGAACAAATAACTCCTTTAATTATGGGTAATAGCAAAAAAGTAACAATGAAACAAAAAATACTTTAAAAAACAACATCTAATAAACAAGATATGTCAAGGGAATTATGGAAATGACATTGGAGTTCTTCCCCTTATATCACGTCACTTATTTTCATTTCACATTTTATTTCAAAAACTTTGTTATTTTTATTTTTCTTGTTTATTATATATTGTCGAATTTCTCCATTTTTGTTATGATATATTATTTTCGAAATAACACAATTTTTCAATATGTTATACTATTGTTTCTGAAAACATAGTGTTTTCAAAAAGTATAATAAATTTTTCCAAATTTTAACTATTTTTTCAAATGCCGCAAATTTTTGTTTTACTCATTCTATTACTAAAAATAACCATGGTTGGATGAACTTTTGAAAAATCAATTAAAATGATGCTTTTGTCATTTTTATTTAGTGTAGATGTGGACCCATAATTATTTACCTAAAAAGCTGAAGTAAAATTATTTTCCTAAAAGATATATAGATTTAGGCTATTGTTAACCCTTTTATTATTGTATTATCAAATCGAAGAAATATTTAATAATAGAATATTTTTTAAAAAAAATGATAAATAGAAAAGTTCCCTCGCCGGCTTATTCACGCAAACCACATTTATATTCACGTGCTCGGTGGCCGCGATCGAATCCCTTTCAAATTTATTACATAGACCATTTAAATTCATCATGATCTTTTATGGTATTAAAGAAAATAATTGTATCCATATCACTTTATTGGTTTATTTCAAAAATGATGGGTTGTATGATGAGTAACTATATATATAACTAAAATATTATTTAAACGGGAGAGAGATGTATTCTTCATCGTTGTTATATGATTTAACCAAAATAACAAAAGTTTTATTAGAAAATTTTCGAGAAAAACAATCAAAAGTTTTATGCTAAATTTAACCAAAACTACAAAAAAAACTAGGATTAATTACTTAAATATACCAGAAAAGTTGTGAAATGATTCGTATGGTAAATTTTTTTTCAAATTACTTAAATATCACTTTTGGTTAAGGAAATGTCAGTTAAGCCAAATTTAAAACTGTAATTACGGATTTTACCATTTTGACAGAATTACGATACAGTGGTCGCGATCACTAATTCAGGCATATCTCTCGAACCACAACTCGGATTGGCTTCAAATCACCTCCAGTAGAACGCTAAGTCGATTTTCTATAAGTTTCATGCAGAGCTCATGAGCTAAATCGCAATGGAATGCCTTCATATATGCTGATCTTTAAGGTACCATTCCGAAATACCACAAAGCTCACCATATATGAAGGCATTGAATTAGTAATCAAACAATCGCGAGAGAAGACCAAAAAATCATAAGTCAGCCATGACTGAAATCACTAATTCACGCATATCTCTCGAACCACAATTCGGATTAGCTTCAAATCACTTCCAGTAGAATGCTAAGTCGATTTTCTATAAGTTTCATGCAGAGCTCAGGAGCTAAATCGCAATGGAATGCCTTCATATATGTTGATCTTTAAGGTACCATTCCAAAATACCACAAAGATCAATATATATGAAGGCAATCCATTGCGATTTAGCTCATGAGCTTTGCATGAAACTTATAGAAAATCGAATTAGCGTTCTACTGGAGGTGATTTGAAGCAAATCCGAGTCGTGGTTCGAGAGATATGCCTGAATTAGTAATCACGACCACATGTCACTTCGCCAAGAAAAAAGCATAAGTCAGCCATGATGAAGCATAAGTCAGCCATGACTGAAGCATAAGTCAGCCATGACTGAAGCATAAGTCAGCCATGATGAAGCATAAGTCAGCCATGATCAAGCATAAGTCGACCATAATCGAAGCTTAAGTCGAAAAAAACCATAAGTCGACCATGATCAAGCATAAGTCGACCATGATCGAAGCATAAGTCAGCCATGACTGCTTAAGTCAGCCATGACTGAAGCTTAAGTCACCTATGACTGAAGTCGCCATGATGAAGCTTAAGTCGACCATGATCGAAGCATAAGTCGACGATGAAGCATAAGTCGCCATGATCGAAGCATAAGTTAGCCATAAGCGGAAGCTTAAGTCGACAAAAAACCATAAGTCAGCCATGATCGAAGCATAAGTCAGCCATGATGAAGCATAAATCAGCCATGATCGAAGCTTAAGTCGACCGATCGAAGCTTAAGTCGACCATGATGGCTTAAGTCAGCCATGACTTAAGTCAGCCATATCGGCATAAGTCAGCCATGGCTGACTTACGTCATCGGCTCGACTTACGTTCCATACTACTGACTTACGTTCCACATGGCGACTTACGTTCCAATCACGGTGACTTACGTTCGATCACGGTGACTTACGTTCCATTGACGGCTGACTTACGTTCCATCACGGCTGACTTACGTTCCAGTCACGGCTGACTTACCGTCACGGCTGACTTACGTTCCGATCACGGCTGACTTAAGCGTTCCATTTTGTTTGAATTTTCATAAATTATTGGCTTGCGATAAAATTGTTAAATCAGCTGATTCTGAACCTAGGACGAGTCTAGTATTTGTTAAAATTTCTTTCAGAATTTTTGGATGTGTTTTGATAATTTTTCGAGATAGATTTTGTCGTACAGTCGCGATTAGTTAAGCAGTTTTATGTCCGATTTTGTTTGAATTTTCATGAACTATTGGCGTGTGATAAAATTGTTAAATCAACTGATTCTGAATCTAGGATGAGTCTAGTATTTGTTAAAATTTCTTCTAGAATTTTTGGATGTGTTTTGATAATTTTTCGAGATCAATTTTGTTGTACAGTCGCGATTAGTTAAGCAGTTTCTGTCCGATTTTGTTTGAATTTTCATAAATTATTGGCTTGCGATAAATTTGTTAAATCAACTGATTCTTGACCTAGGACGAGTCTAGTATTTGTTAAAATTGCTTCCAGAATTTTTGGATATGTTTTGATAATTTTTCGAGATCAATTTCGTCGAACAGTCGCGATTAGTTAAACAGTTTCAGGGAAAATAATATTTAAGTAATTATAAAAGTTTAACAAGTCGGCCATTAAACACACATAAATCAGGTAAGAGAATTAAGTCGGCCGCTACATCACGTAAATCTGTCGTCAAAAGCATTATATTACAGTAATTACTGAAAGATTACTTAGTCAACAGAATTAACTCGACTTATCGTTAATCAGCCATTTAATGGCAGATTTACAAATAAGTCATCCAACAAGCTTTCATAAGTCCACCGCCTTAATATAAATCAGTTAAATAAGTCAGCTAGTTCTTTGAAGGGCAGTTTGGGTACGGGAAAATATTTAAGTAATAAAATTTTTTTTGGTTATTTCAGCTAAATTATGTGCTATTTAAGTAACTCTCCCAAAAAACTATGATAAATTGAATCGAAATGATCAAAATCACATCAAAATTACAACATGAACTAAAATATATCAAAATTTAACTGAAATTATTGAAAATTAATTTCATTCAATGATCATAAGCCGAACTGAATTAATTTTAGGTTATGATTTTTCACCAACTTCTTTTACCTTGAACCGAATCAAAATTTATGTTTACAAACTAAATCAAAATTTAATTCCAATCTAATTTGGTGAAAATTTTCCAAACTGAAAGAACGAAATTCTGAAAATTTTGAATCAAATTTGACCGATTCTTCCGAGTACCCAAACTTAGTACTTGTAACACATGTTTTTTATCAACATTTCTAGTAGGAATTGCGAGAGACACAAGGTGAAAACTAGCCCATACTACTTTTACAACCTCATAGCTAATTATAAATCAATCCTTCGTTTTCTCTTTTTTTTTGTTCTATCCAATCAAGCAACAATATTCATAACTAATATATATATTAAAATGTGTTTATATGTACAGGCAATATATATATATATATATATGTATTTTTTTATTTATCTCTAAGATGATTATTCTCCAATATTTTCTTTAAATTTATAAAATATTAAAATATTTATATATTTCTAACTCAAAAATTTAATGATAATGAATGAATTGTTTCATGTCTTTTATATATTATCATAGGTCTCATCACATTTTTATGTAGAATTTCAAATATGTATCTCAAATGATGAATTTTTGCGTCATATTTCACACCGCATCTCATTCTAAGATTCGGCAATGAATTTTATATAGACCATCTTATTTGGATCAATAAACTAAAATTTGATATTATATTAAGTTTTATGGACCTACATTCAAAATTAATGAACAATAAGTAGAATGGTTCATGTCAATTATATTACTCTATATTTTCAAACATTTTCTGATATAAGCATTATATTATCCACGGAGAGAGGCACCATATTAGTGTCTCTAATAACTGAAAATATTTTAATTGAATACCGATATAATCATATGTTGATGCTATAACTGTATATATATTTTAAATTGGTTAGCTTTACGTATTTATGACTGAGATGTTAACACTTTCCAACTTTGGCCTTTTCGATTTTGATATATTGGCTCTACTCCACATATGATCTTTTCCCTCTCATTCAGTCCAAGTTCACGCTTCCTCCTTTATCTCATTAATTCTTAAGAAAGCAAATCAAATAAATAAGTATTGTTTAAAACATTCAACAAAGAAAAATAAAATAAAAACTGAAACGACCTGGATCAATGGCTATCGCCGCCGCGGAATCACCGCCGGCGAAACGAAGAAGAATAGATACTCGAAACGAAGACTCCTTAATCGAAGGACTTCCCGATCACATATCAGAGATCTGTCTTTCCCTCGTTTCCCGTCCTTCTCTACTCTCCGCCGTATGCACACGGTGGCGCCGTCTCCTTTACTCACCGGAGTTTCCTCCGTTTTCGTCTCTTTACGCTCTTTTCGTCGATTCTACCTCGGATCCAGCTCCGATTCACCGTCGGGTCAACCCAGCTATTCGGTTTATGTGTTTTAACCCGGTTTCTTCAAAATGGGATCCGTTACCTCCTCCTCCACCTGATACACCTCTTCACCGGATTCTTTACCGTCATCCGTCGGTTATTTCATTTAATTTACCAATTCAATGCGTCTCCGCCGCCGGGAAACTCGTTCTCATCGCCGGAAGTAACCGAGAACTCTCTCCGGCCATCTCTCACCCTCTAATTTTCGATCCAATTACATCATCTTGGAATTCCGGTCCTCCAATTGGATCTCCGAGACGGTGGTGCGCCACCGGAGCTTGCAACGGAGTTATCTACATCGCAAGTGGATTAGGTTCACAATTTTCGTCAACCGTCGCGAAATCAGTCGAGAAATTAGATCTAACCGATCAAAACCGTAATAACCGGCGGTTTAAATGGGAGAAATTAAGAGAAATGAGAGATTTACGGTTTAGTCGAGAAGCCATAGACGCCGTTGGATGGAGAAATAAGCTTTTAATGGTAAATGTAAAAGGCGATGCGGTTAAAGAAGGAGTTATATACGACGTCGTTAAGGATGATTGGGAAGCTATGCCGGAAGAGATGGTGGTTGGATGGAAAGGTCCGGTGGCGGCGATGGAGAAAGAGATTCTTTATTCGGTGGATGAGACGAGAGGAACAGTTAGAAAATACGATGAAGAGAAGAGAGAGTGGAGAGAAATGGTGGTGGTTGAAGGTGGAGAAGAGATGCTTAAAGGAGCTTTGCAAATTACGGCGGTTGCCGGAAAACTTTGTGTTGTTACCGTTGATGGAAGAATTGTAATGGTGGATGTTACGGCTAAGCCGGCGAAGATTTGGACCGTGGAAATTCCTCAAGGACTTGAACCGGTTTCGGTTCATGTATTACCAAGAATGAGTAAACCGGATTTTTGCTGACGTAATTTCTTTTGTAATATTATTCTTTTCTTTTTCTCTACGGAACTCTTTTTTTTTTTTTTCCCGTTTTTCCGGTGGAAAAGTGTCATCTTGTCGTAATGAAACACACACGTAAGATTTTTTTTGTACTCCAACTATTGTCTTAATTGTGCATCTATGTAGCTTTTTATTATTTTCAAAAATGTCGTTTGGTAGTTGTCAAAAACCCAAAAGAACAAAATTTGTTTTGCACTATAAATATGGAATTTCTGCCTATTTCCGAATCAACATATAATCAACTTTGTTATAATATTAGAAATTACACATCTGAACTAAGATTTTATACATGGAGGAATCGACTAATCGTCAATTGACTTTAAGTTACTTTTAAAGTTTGATGAGATTTATAGTTTTATTTCATGGAGATCGATGAAGCATACCAACACTGACCCGTGAAAGCCATTGGTAATGCTACAACGTTGCTCACCAACTTAGAGGAAACAAGAGCAAGCCACGACACTTATTATATTAAACAAATCAAGATGTAGACATACAAAATATGGATAAAAACTACCTACATATTTACAAATCTTCTTATATTTGGTACCGGATTTAACATCTTACCATAATTCCGACCTAAATCAAGATCTATTTATTCTTAAATCCAATCAATTTTGGCCCACAAAGATTAGTGTGCCGACCTAAAAGCAAAAAGAAAAATCTGATCATAGAAGAAAATAACGAAAAAATAAGGAAAAATCTGATCAAAACCCAAAACCGACTTAAACAGTCCTAAATTCACTATAAAAAAGAGTTCTCAAGACATTAAAAATCATCCAGAGCAATCGCTAAAAAGACTTAAGTTCTAGATTGCATATCGTTTTTATCTTCTTTCTCATAAACCCTAATTATCTTGTTACTTGTTCATCAATCATTAATAAAACGCATACTTCTCTCAACTTTAATTTTTAAAACCCTAATTTATATTAATTTTAGCATACTGTTCAACATTATATATTAATTTTATCCATCTACGTGTAACTTATTTATTTTATTTTTTTTCGTTGCATCTTGTTGAGACTGTTGCTGGGATAATATATTAGTAGATAAATTGAGAAAAGGAGTGTTTGGGTTGGGTTTCAAATGATCTGACTGATCCATTGGGCCATTAGGAGACCTCTCTGTGTTACATAAATAAATTGACAAGAAATATCAACGTGAACACCGTAATCTACCATATCTGACCATATGGTTAATAAAAGAACCGGTTTGCTCAATTATTTCTGGTTTACTGTAAAACATGTTCCAAATTTTTTTTGTTGCAAAGTAGATAGTTAAAGAAAAGGGTAATACCAATAAATAGCCTAAATCTAGATTCTCTATAGGAAAATAACCATGGATGAATATTGTATGTCAGGAGGCAAATATAAATGACATTAGAGTCTTTCAATTTATTATACGTCAATCATCTCCATTTTACGCTATTTTTAAAAAATCATTGCTATTTTTTGTCAAATTTCTCACCTTTTGTCAGCACATATTAATATCGAGATGACACAATGTTTTCCAATATGTCTTACTATTATTCTTAAAACATGTTATTTTCTAAAAGTGCAATAGTTTTTCTAAATTCCAAACTATTTTTTAGATGTCGTATTTTGTGTTTTATTCATGCCATTTTTAAAAATAACTATTGTCACATAAATTTTTGCAGAATCAGTTTTTCTTTTTTCCGATTTTTGTCGGATTTCTCCATTTTTATCAGCATATCTTTTTTTTGAGATATCACTAATTTTTTTTAATATATCATGCTATTATTTTTTGGAACATGTTATTTAAAAAAAGTTCAATTGTGTTTTCCAAATCTCAAACAATTGCTTCATATATCGTCTTATTTTATTTTAATTCATATTATTTTAATTCATGTTATTTTAATTCCGAGTGAATTTTACAAGACTAAGTGGAAATGGTGATTTTGCCATTTCTCTATGTTTTGAACATGGGCCATAGTCATTTAACAAAAAAAACCTGCAGCATAGTCATTTTTCTATACAAAATCTAGATTTGGGTCATTACACCAATTAACCCTAAAGAAAATTTAAAAGATGTGAAAACAAAACCGGGAAACTACTTGGTTAGAGAGGATGTGATCGCCCATAAAACGGGCACCAAGCCACCAACAAGAGCGGTATCATACTTGTGAATTGTGATCTCCCATAAAACGTGTTGAGCCTTAGGACTTAGGAGCCTCACCATAACGTCTATTATTTTGATCTCTCCGAATATATATGGTAGTTGAACAAGTTTAAACAAGAAAATAAAAAAAATTTTAGCTATTGGAGAAAATGCAGTTAGAGAGAAGATAGTTGGCGGTATGGACAGTTTGAAAATGCTTATGATTGAAAACATTTATGTGGTTTAAATAATAAAATAAAAATAAAGATGAGTGAACTAAAATCAAAATTATTTGATAAATGTTGAATATATCAAATCATTTAAAATATGATGTAGCAAAAGAATTATTGTTTATTAATGATGTGATATATTATAAACCTAATTTACAAATA
>CM051362.1:4700396-4725396 GCA_028015245.1 Cardamine occulta | reverse complement strand
TTGTGAGGGAATTAATTTCTTATTTTTCAATATTATGCAATACTAATTATTATGTCTATTGATAAATCCAAATATTTAAATTGATGCCGATGATGATTAATCTAAAACCTTTATTTTTTAAAAACACACTACAAAAATGTTGTTTTACATAAATTATTTTTAATATTTGAATTAGTTATAATTGATGTATAAGACTTTTGCATCTTTTAAATAAATGATTCTTAAAGTAGTGATGCAAATAATTTACATCAATTAATTAATAACCGATGTCAATATACAACATATTTACATCGATTATTGTAATTGATATGAATATGTATCAATTGCAAAAATGATGTTAATTTTTACATCAATTTATTGAAGTGATGTTACTGTTAGTGTTGATTAAAATAATTGATATAAAATTATATCAGTTTTCACAAGTGATTTTAATAATTGTATCATTTACAATTATCAATATAAAATATAATTATCACGTGTAACAATGTTTTAAATTTTGGTCAACTAGGACATATAAAATTCAATATTTTTAAATGACCTTATATAGAAAATTAAAAATTTATTAATTTATAATCAGATTATTGTTAGCATCACTCTTTAATTGATACAATACGTATATCCCTTTATTGAATTGATGTTCAAGATAGTTAATACTTATATCATGTATATAACTGATGTAAATATTTGTTTCGTATCTATTGTAGTTAAGTGATGTAATCTAAAGTTGGATTGCACTCACGAGAGGTCGACACGTGTCAAAATTATAATTAATAAGATTTTGACACGTGTCAATTGATCAATTAGATTATGACATATGTAAAAAAAATATTTCCTTAATCAAAAAGGAAAACTAACCCAAATATATAATAATCAAATATATAATATTTAATTTTCATATTTTACATTAAAAAAAAATGGAAAATAAATAAATAAATACTCAAATATATAATATTTACTTTCCATTTTTTACATATATAATTTTAAAATATTTTAAATGTTTTAAAATTAACCTCCAGTAAATGTTTAAATTTTATTCATTTAAATATATAATGAATTAGATTAAATTTTTAAATAATGTATATTTTAAGAGTAATACGTATATTTAATTAAATATTTACCTAAATAATTCTGTTAATCAAAAAAAGAAACCCAACAAAAAGAAAGCAAAAATAAGTAATAAATTAGATAATATAGTCTTTCCATTTTCTAATATATGTTCAATCTTATTATTTTCATAAAATTTAAACCTTTTCAAATTTAGATATTTAGATTTCCAAATTATTTAGAATCCAATAAATGTTTTACATGTAGCTAATTTTTTCAACTTAAAAATTGATTGAGTATAATATAAACTAATTGGTTAAGTGTTAAATAAATCATAAAATAAATTGATTTAATAAACCCATAAATATATCAAATTGAATGGCTTGAATCAACACATAAATCTATTTAATTTCATTGATCAAATAGTCAATTATATAAATAACTATTTTCTCTAACTAAAAACATTTTCTACTTCTTTTCTAAAAAAAGATTTAAAGATACATCACCTTTTCTAATATTTTTATCTAAATTTAATTTATTTACAATGTTAGTTTTCCAAATTTCCTGTTTTAGTAATAAAGTTTTTCTAAATAATATTTACTGTGTATGTATATTTGTTTGATATGATGCATATTATTTTGATATAAAAGTTTTGTCTTCTATTAATTTATATGGAGTAAACATGAGGTTAGAGTAAAATTTTAATATGATTGAAGATTTAGTTAAATTGTATAGCAAAATCAAGTGTGTATGAATTTGATTTAACAAACAATTAATAATCGGTATTAACAAACAAGTTTACATGATGCTAATCAAAACCCAAATACTAATCTAATAAAAATTGATATATTTCTTTTACCCGCGTATAAGCGGGTCCTAAAGTAGTTTAAGATAAATTTGAATCAATTTTGTTAAAATAATACAAATTAGAATTACTAAGCATCAATTTATTGAATTGATGCTAAACTAATTAATAATAATATCACTTATCATAATTGATGCTAAATTATCTATATTTGTCTCATTTATAAATAAGTAATTCAAAATAGAACCATTTAGTTTTGTGATATAATTATTTAATTCATTCTTTTTTTTTGTAGTGACAGTATACCTTAATTTCAAAACTATGTTTTCCTCTCAAAACTATTTTTTTTGTGAACTTTGAAACTTATATCAAGAACCATAATCTTCGAGCCAAATCAAAGCATAATGTTCGAATATTCCAAACTAAAAGATCAGTCATTCAATTATAAAAAAAAAAAACTAAAAAACCAGAAAAATGTATGAATGAGATGACATCATATTTATGAAGTTCAAAATCTCCATATCAAAAATAGCGCATAAAACACATATTGTCAAGTTTATAAAGTTCATCTACTTGACATTTTAAGTTTATAAACATTTCAAGCTAAGTTTGGTTTGATGTTTTATCTCCATCTTTTTTATCATAGTCTTTCAAAAATCTTCCACAACATCCTCCATAATATACGATAGTGAATGATAACAATTGTTGTTGGAAATATTGCACACAAAAAAACCTTATCCAAGTAATGACATTTCACCTACAAAAACCTCGATGAAAAATAGAGAACATTTTAGTTTTAGAACGCTATTAGCTTTTGGGTGAGACTTTTTTTATTTTGTTTTACCAATGATTTTACGACACTTGTTACTTAGTTTAAAATCACCATACTGAATTTAAACCTTTTGTTAGAGTCTTCAAACATTAGAGTCTTTAGACATTACTTTAATCGTTGTCTTAAAAATAAATCATTTACGCAATAATTTTGTTGAAAACTTCACTTGGAAAAAGGGGAATTGATATAAAAGACCTTCTAACGATATAATGTTTACAAAAGTAATCTCGATTAATAGAAATTATCAAACAACTCTCTCTTTTAGTTAATGATCCAGCAATGCGACATCCAAAAGTTAACATTTTTTGTATTATGATTATAGAATTCGAAACTGCCTCATTTTGAAAAATGTATTTTTATTGAGGCTCAAGAAAAGTAGAAAAGTAGCCCGTAGACATTAGAGGCAAAAGCTATGGGTTGGATTGGACCAGGCCTGTTGAGATTGGTTTTCCATGAGTTAAAAATTGTTAATAGCATCATTATATCAAATATTTGATTTAACAAGTATGTTGATTAGTTAATGGTGCACAAAAAGAAAATCAAACGAAAGAAAAGAGTTAAAAATAAGTGACTATTTTGCTTTGATACCTAGGACCAGTTATTTTACCATCAAATTTAAGGGAGATTGTTACAAATTCAATCTAAGTAACTTCATTTTTAGTACCTGCATTTGAGTTGATTTATATTTTCCCTATAAATAGACATTACTTCTTCTTGTAAAAGACACATCAACAAAAACATAGAAGAACAATGTATTTCTTTCTTTGATCTAATTTTATATAAATGATCCTAAGTTGACAATATAATCCTTCCTCAACATGAAGCATACTCATTAAGTTTTCATCTTCTTAAGTTCATCACTAAGTTGACTTCTGAAGTATTTATTCATCTTTAAGTTCCAAGCTACTCATTAAAAATCTTTTTAATTGAAAATCTAATCGTGTATTTATAAAAGGGCCTACCAAAAAAAGTGACCGTTAAGATATGAACGTTAAGCTACATTATTTTATCGCTTTACAAGACATAAACGTTGCGGACAGAATCGGATACTTCCAGAGCCTCTCACAAAAATCATACATATAAATATATGAAATAGAATCAAAGCAAAACCAAGAGTCCAAGAAACGAAAAAAAACAATCAGAAAGAAGATAGTGTAAGAAACTAGATCTCAAGATCAAATGGGTTTGGTGGTGGTCTTATCTCTCCCTCTAATTCTCTTTTGTCTTCTTCTTGGATTCGGCTGCTACTTTCTCGGCAAATCTCGCGGCCGTCGTGAGATCCGTACAAATCCTCAGGTCTATGGAGCTCCTGCTCCACCTCCCGGTGCAATCCTTGCCTCCTCTCCGCCGTTGTCTCCTCACGCCAAGCCTGACAATTCTCACAACGTCTGATTTTCCTTCTTTTCTTTGTCTCTCTTCTTGCTTGTCTCTACTGGAAGATGCTTTTGTTTTATTTATTGTGTATTGCTGTAATCTTTTGATTGTCTCTAGTTTTCTTGGGGTATGTTCCCATCTTAATTTGTGTTTTTTTTTATGCCTTTGATGTAAATAAGAGCTCGGTTTATGGGAATTTGTTCACACATGATTTTTTTTTTTTTTAAGGAACAGCTCAAATTAAATAGATTTTAAAATAAATAATACATGTGGGAAAATGAGAAGAATAAATTTTCTTTCGTCTAAAGAGTCAAAGAGAGATGCAAAAAATTTAGCCTAGAAACAATCGGTTTGTCTTAATTGACTTTAAAAACATACTCTTAAAACATCAATTCCTAATTAAGGTGTTCATACGTTCCAAGATTAATTTGTATTTCAGTTCAAGAGATCTAGTGAAGAATTCGTGAAGAAATGGTTATAACATTTCAAAAAATGTGAAGTGTTAACAAATCGTTGTCCCTCTCATCTTTCAAAAAAAAAAAAAAAAAAAACATTTCAAAGTCGGTCCGATTCCGGCAAAATGGTGGAAGGATTTGTGATTCTACTGCTGTTTGCCAATCACGTAATGGAATCGCATCCATTCAACAATATTGCAATATTAATGAAAGATATAAATAAGTGTAAACCTTTATTTCTATTGAATAAAGATTCAAGATTTTGATTGGTAATATTACGCGAAAGACGGAAATTTTTTTGAATTGAAACTATGAAAATATAATCAACCAAAAAAATAGTTTGAGTTAGCTGAATATTTATATATCAACTTAACTCTTTGATTTTGGTTATTATCTTTTTAGAACGTTGAAATTGTGAATGTAAATTACGTTTTCCAAAAAAAAAAGATGATTTAACAAAATCATTACCCCATTTCCTTGTTATGTGGTTGACCAATCAAAGCAAATGCGGTGTTATTAACTTATTAATCAGAAATATATATTTAAAAAACAAAAAACTACATGTCTTTTTATTTTATTTTGTCAACATATCTAAATTTTATTGTCTTTGTGTGCAAAACTATATAATATAAATAAAATAAAGATAAGTCGTGTGTAGTCCACATATCTTCAACATCAAATGAGAAACTTACAAAAATCCGCGGGAAAATCTCTTATCCATGACATGTTAATTATCCACCAACCACAACACGCCACGTAATCACCACGAGACCTCTTCTCTTATCTTCCTCTTCCAATCTCTTGTAAAGAATCTAAAGCTCTTCTCTCCTCTTCTTCCCCCACATAAGTCCTTTCTCCACACTTCCCCCTTAGAATCCCAAATTCGAAGAGAGCAACACAACGATGTCGCTCACAATCCCAACGAATCTCGTTCTCAACCCGAGATCCAACAAATCTCTCACTCAATCCCTACCTAAATCCGCCGCCAGATTCGTCTGCTCCGATGACAAGTCCGCGTCGACGCCACAGTCCATGAAAGCTTTCTCGGCTGCGGTTGCTCTCTCTTCCATCCTCCTCTCAGCTCCGATGCCAGCTGTCGCTGATATCTCAGGTTTGACTCCTTGCAAGGAATCGAAACAATTCGCTAAGAGGGAGAAGCAACAGATTAAGAAGCTTGAATCATCTCTTAAGCTTTACGCTCCTGAAAGTGCTCCTGCTCTTGCTCTCAATGCTCAGATCGAGAAGACCAAGCGCAGGTTCGTGAACACTTTGAATACAGAGCTTTTACTCTGTTCTTGATTCATTGATTTTTAGGGTTTTTGTTTCCAGATCCATTGCTATAGATTGTGATTTCTCATTAAGCGTAGAAATGTTAATTAGATTCGATGATCGGATCAAATTTTGAATCCGGTTTGAAATTTAATGTTGCTTAACCGGAATTGAGTTCTTAAATGTTAAGTTCTTTGGGTTTTTGACTCAAAACCAATTGGCAATAAGTGGATGGACCCATATTCTTTATATACTAGTGTTAGTCCTATTATATAACCGATGTGGGATTCTAACATTAAAACAATGATTTTAAAATCAGTTGGATACTCAAATCAATTTCAAAAACTGTGGATGGATTTGATATTGTTGTTACTATCAATGTAAATGTTAAAAATAAACCTAAACCTATGGATTGGTTATATAAAATTGTTGTTTTGTGTAGCTATTTTCTGATATGAAATGTCCATAAAATTGTATGTTAGGTTCGACAACTACGGGAAATACGGACTTCTCTGTGGTGCGGATGGTTTACCACATCTGATAGTGAACGGAGACCAGCGGCATTGGGGAGAGTTCATAACACCAGGGATTCTCTTCCTCTACATTGCAGGATGGATTGGGTGGGTTGGAAGAAGCTACTTAATAGCTATTAGCGATGAAAAGAAACCGGCAATGAAAGAGATCATCATTGATGTTCCTTTGGCTAGTCGACTCGTCTTCCGTGGTTTCATTTGGCCTGTTGCTGCTTACAGAGAGCTTATCAATGGTGATCTTATTGCTAAGGATGTTTAAAAACTTGTTTGTTACTACTTTTGTTTACTCTTCTCTAATCCTCTCTATGTTTTCTTCCATTGTATCTATTGAAAACTAAAATGCATTGTTGAAAACTTTTTAAAATTTGGATTTCGGGAGTAGAGAAACCATGGATGGAAAAAGTTATTTGTGATTTTGTGGTGTTGAGGTTTGATGATATAACGCATGGTCTAATCTTGAAGAGTAACCAAATTTTAATTAGTGTAGTTTTAAAACAATTATAACCAAGAAAACATTTGTAGAAAGCATTGGATCCATGTTTTTCCTTCATTTTCGATATTCTTCAAAACGGAGTTGCTTGTTTTTTCTTTTTTTCTTATCTCAATAGGAAGTTAACAAAATAGAAGGTCCAAGGAAAAAAAAAACAAATGGGCCATAGCTTGAGTAATAAAGTCCAGGCCCATACATACTTAAAGTACGAGAAATGAAAGTAAAACATACTCACATCAGATTAGAATTTAGAAAGATAGATCAGGCGCGTGGACTATACACTACTAGCTCGTTTCCCGTGGGTCCACGAAAATTTCCCGATTCTCGTCGTAAGAAGAAGATACTGCTAAGTGGTAACTACTAAGCTAGACTTTAGCCATTATCAGAAACGACCATTACATGATCAATACAGCTAAAAAGAGTCACACATGACACATAGTGTAAATAGATAGAGATCTATCTATAAATATATTTACATTAGGTTAATAATTTTGCACACAAAAAAAAAAAAAAAAAAAAACATTAGGTCAATAACGACTTCTCTCATCGGTTTCAAATGACCAATATAACCCTCCTAGATCAAGGTCCAAAGTCATACTCGTACACGAAACTCCAAATACCTCGAAATACAAATACTCATATAGTCATATATATAATATATTAGATCTGTCTATATCATGTTAATATTCACTCTGTTTACAGAACAGAGTACTTTTTTCATTTCCTACGCCTAATTTAAATATATAAATCCCGAAATTTCCCCAAATATAAAGAAGAGGAAAATACAGTGGGAAAAACAAAAAAAACATTGACTAGCAAGACCACATTGACTCTCCCAAACTAGCTTCATCCACCATCTCCATATGGCTAAACATGCCCTTGTTGTCCTCTGGACTCACTTGCTTCGATGATGGTGAGCCACTGCTACTCGGGCTATCCGGGCACATTCCATGGTTTGGGAAGTTAGTCGAGTGGCGCACACGTAGGTGCACCATTTCAGCTTGAGCCAGTGCTAGCTGAGCTTGCAACACATCGATTTGTTGTTGGAGTGACGAAATTGCCCCTACGCAACCGTAAACTGGATCCCTCACTCTTGCATTAGCCTCGTAAACCATGCTGCTCACTGCATCTCCACGCTGGTGGATTGGTAACTCCTGTTGAGTTTTAAAACATTTTGTTAAATCATTAGACTAAACATGTAGATTCTACAATAGCTAATTAACAAATGTAGATCATGTCATAATTAACACTAGCTAACAAAAGTTAAAGTGGTTGGATTTTACATCAGCTAGTAATTGTAGATTCAACTCTGAAACATTAAATTTTTACAGAACCCTTTAAAATATAACATATATTTGTAAATTCACAAATTTTGTTTTAAAATCCTTGAATTAGTCTATTATATTTATAATAATATAAATGAGTCGTTGGACCATGTAGTAGTTGTCAATAAAAGTTATGGAGATGATAGTAATGTCTTATCTAACATAACAACTAAGAAAATTCTCCTAATTAACACAAAAGTATGATTAAGCACGTTTTAATTATTTATAAAAAGAGAAAAATATGATTAAACAAACCTGAAGCATCTTGTTGACGTTACTAGCGCCGAACACTCTATGAACATTAGCGAATTTCTGAGGCTCATCCGCCGGAAAATACGGCGAGAAAACGCAATCTTGAGCACACCGCCGCCGTAAAAGCTTGCACGCCGCGCACGGTGACGCCGCTCCTTGCTTCCGGCTGCTTTCTTTCATCTCTCGCCACGCCACGTGTCCTTAAGATTGTGAATTATTGGAGTGAATCTTGACCGTCGGATTAAAAACTGGTCAATTATGGAGAAGCTGTGGAGAGTCTAGGTGAAGTGTGATGGATCTGTGGAGATTTAAAGAGTGGGAAAAGTGAATTAAATTAATTAAATTTTTAAAATGCAAAGATTTTAGGTAAATTAGAAAAAAAAAAAAAAAAAAAAAAGTCAGCACATCTGAAAGTGGGACCCGGAGATTTGGCTAAACACTTAAGATTTTACTGGTCATAGGGCAAAATTACATCACGTGACAGAACCATTTTAGTTTTCGCGCCAAATACTATTTGTTTTTATTTATTTTATTTTATTGTTTTGTCTTTTACTCCTTATCTAATCTCATTGGTCCGAATAATATTGTTTTTTTTACTTTTGATTTGTTATTAAATTTATTTTTGACTTTTCTATTCATTCATAGAATAACCGGTCCATAATATAGCTAGAAGTCTAGAACAGAACACTTAATACAAGTTGTTGTAATTAATATTGTAGCCTGAAAGTTTCAACTGTATTAAACTAGTTCTGTTTTATAACTGTTGATTTTAATAGTGAAATTTACCGAATTCGTGAAGCAGTAGGAATCGTAACCAAATTTAAGATAATATATAAAAGAAATACTTATCTATTCATTGTAACTGGTTTTGAATTATCCATGAAACTTAAGAATTCGTTTTTTTTTTGTCTGAAGTTATTCTGGTTATCTTTATAGAGAGGTAAAGGAGGTTTTCTGTTTGGAATGTTTCATCTTTATGTAAATGTGTATATAATATATGTATAGGAGAAGGAAATTTGTGGCCTCGTGCTTGTGCATGTAATCATTATTTTTATTTCTTTTGCGTATTGATGATATTCTCACAACTTTCTACGTGGTCCCTCAATTTGCATAGGAGAGAATATTAAAGAATCAAAATCAAACTTTTCATAACAAATAAAAACTTAAATTCCCATTGCTTATGTATAAAAAAAAAAAAATTCCATTACTTACAAATCTTGGAGAAGGGTAACATGAAGAATTCTTGGAAGTAACTCTAAAGGATGAGAAGGAATAATAAAATTTGGATGTAGCTATCAACATAGAATTAATTCAAAAGAAGAAAAAAAAACAAACAATTGAGTTTGATTGTAAATTCGTAATGTATACACACACATGAGTATTCTTAAGAAATTGTATGCAACAGTTATGTTGATATTTAAGGAAATGACAAATATATATATTTTTGTCTTCAAAATAACAACCATATATTTAAAAATTGAAACACGCGTGTTTTATATTTTTAAAACGTACGAATTAGACGGTTTTATATTTTAGTCTTAAAATTTGAAAGCATGTTTTTTAAAATCGTAAAATTGAAAAATATTTTTAGTATTTTATTGTCTTTTGCTGATTAAGTTTCGTCGCTATTTATTTAAATAAAATCTTATTGCCATTTCAGAAATGTTCCCATACCAAGGTTAAAAAAAAAACATTTACATATTATCATTGTTATCCATACTTCCTTACAGATTTTGTAAAATATTACTTTACTGTTATTATACATGAAAAAAGAAAAAGAAAAAGAAAGCCTTCAAAATAAACACATGAAAAAAAAAAAAATTGGGGCAACTAATTAAATATGTCTCGTCATCACTAGTCAAAAAACAAAGTTGAAAGAAACAATACAATGCACGCTATTTCCATTGATAAAGACAAACAAATTTAGAAAAAGATTAAAAGAAGTTAGAAAAGAAGACGCCCAAAGCTTTCAAAATCAAATGTATAGCATGAAAATGAAGAACGTAGAATTGTGGCGAACATTGTATTTTTAGAAGAATAATCTTGTGGAGAACATTTTAGAATGTTACTTTTTCTGGGATGTAATATACCTTATTATTACATATACATATAAATTTTTTAGCATTAAACTCAATTTACTTTTGTACAAATGTACTTTTTTTTTTTGCGTTTATCATTTTTCTTTGCCATTTAGCAGAGCTAGGTAGGTTTAGAAATCTCGTTTTTAATCGAAATTTGCTTTTCGAACTTCACTGGGACATATTATAGTCACTGTGAACTTTAATTGGCGATACAAAGACTCCAAAAATTTCTATCAACAGAAAAACAATGAAAACTCCAAAATTATTTTGGAAGAATTTAGAAAGATAATATTGTTTTATTAGAAGGAAAAGAACTCCACACTCGACCGTTTCCACTAGTGTGATAAAGATTTGTATTTATATGGTGGAGTGTCTTTCCGACAAACAACTACAGTCGACTCTTTCAATAACTACTTTTGCCGTTTTTCATCACCCTTGGCGCAACTCCAACCAGGACGGTAAAATGCCATTAATGACGTCGGAGGACTCCAATTGAACGGAAAAAGCGGCGGTATCGACAAATTTTGGTGCGAATTGAACAGGTACACACCAAATTTGGCGTTGCTCTGTTCACAACGGGATACGGCAAATTTGCCATTTTTACCAACTCCAACCGGGACGGCAAAAGTGATGAACGGCAAACGGCAAAATTTTTTTTTGAAAAATCCAACCTTTTGAACGGCACCGGACTGGAGACACGAGATCTGATCGGAGCGGTGGTTTGGCCGGTGAAATCAACGGAGAAGATGAACAGATCCGGCGAGCTTCGCAGAAGGAACGGATCTGATCGGAGCGGTGGTTCCGGCTACCATTAATGGTTGCTGAGAACGATGGAATTTTTTATTTTTTTTTCAAAACCGGTTAAGAGTTAAACTGAAATTAATGATATTAAACCGGTTTAGAGATTAATAATTAAACCGAGATTTAATTTTAAATTAATTAAAATGGTTAATAGTGGTTTGAGATTAAACCAAGAATAATTAAAACCGGTTAAGTGTGGTTTGAGATAAAATCTGACCCTCGTGGTCCAAAAAAATTATTTGCAATGAAGCAAGAATCATGTAGAAAAGATGTGGAACATGCATTTGGAGTTCTGCAATCAAGATTCGTAATTGTGGCTGGACCAGCTCGCCTTTGGTCAAAGACAGTGTTACATGATATAATGACAACTTGTATCATTATGCACAATATGATCATAGAAGATGAACGTGATCTTGACGCACCAGTTGAAGAACAAACCAAATTCCCAACTCCGGAAGTTGAGATGACGGGTGATGATGATGTTCGATTTCAAGCATTTTTAGCTCGGCACCGAAAAATCAAAAACCGAGAAGCGCATATCGAACTTCGGAATGCATTGATTGAACATTTATGGTCTGCGTATAATCAATCAGAAAATTAATATGTTGTTTTCATGTTTTAATATTTTTACTTCTCGATTGTAATCTTGATTTTAATTATCATATGTAATCGTATTTCTAATTAAGTAATAAAAAATTAGTTTCTTAATTATTAATCATAATGTTTACTTATATTAAAACTATTAAACCGAATCTTATATTTAATAATTTAATAATAAAAAAATCTTAAGTTTAATAATATAATAATAAAAAATATTTTTTTTGGTGTGAGATTTGGTGTTGTGGGTTGGAGATGAAAAACACCAAAAAACCAAATTTGGTGGGATTTGATTTTCACACCAAATTTAGTGTTGTGGTTGGAGTTGGTCTTATTGGTTATATGGAAAATTAAAGTTCACTAATGATATTAGTTTTTGTATAATGAAATAAGTTTAAAGATTTTTCTCGATCTTTTGTGATCTCAGATGTAGGAAATATGACCGGACCAAAAAGCTTGATTTGTGTATTTTAGTATTTCATTAAATTATATTAATGATATGAAATGCTTTGGACCGGATGTGTCGGTTTCAGTAGATCTCTTCCTCTCCAATCCCAAATCTTTTATTTGTCTTTAATTGGAAAAAAGCATCGGCAGGTTATTAAATAATTATATACTATTAACACCTTACATATTTAACAATATACAAATAGACAGCATACAAATTCAATACGAAAAAAAAAATTAAGATTTTAAATCCTCAATGTATGTTAGTTTTTTATAAAAGGTTTACACAATATATGTTAGTTTATAATCATATTTTAAAGTCTTTGACCAAAAAAAAAACGAATCATAGTCGTAAACATATATATATATATATATACGTATATATCCAAAAAGATGTATAACATATACATGTAGCTATTTTAATTTGTTCACTCTATCTTCTCTTAAATTTAATTATACCAAAATTGTAGGAAGTATTTTTGGCCAAACAAAACTTAAAATGTGCACACACACTAAATATCGAAATTTTCTTCTTTAACATGATAATTTTCATAAACTAAACAATTAGAAGTCCAGTGACAATTATAATCTGGATGTTTTTTTGTTTGGATGACTTTTATATCCTAGATGTTTTGTTTAAAATGGGTGGCAAAGCCACTAGATTACAATCTAGTTTACTCTAGTAGTACTAAAGCCCATAAGGAACCTATTAGTGAATAGATTCTATATTCTGGATGTTTCACGGTTTATAATCCTATATATCACAAATCCTATATATGAGACTAATCTCTATAAAATACTATATCATTTCCCTCGATATAATGTATATTCGAATTAGGATCAAACATGGCCAAATTAAATAGTCCCTTTCTAGCTAAACTAATTGTTTGTATACAAAACAAAACAAAACAAAAAGCTAAGCTAATCATACTTAGGTAATTATACTCAAGACGAGTACGTGAACATATATATCATTATACGGGGTCCTTGAATAAGTCATTTTTACGAAATCTCATGTACAAACTGCTCATGCAGCATATAATTTGTACATCCATCATGAATGTTATTATTACGATAGGTCAACTCTTGTTGGAATTACAAAACTCAATGGTGGTTAATTAATTTTTCAAATTAAGAATGCCTACAACAACCCTACTAATTACCTATTATTATTGCTACTAATTACCTGACTTAGGGGGCCATGCCAAATACACACACAACATTTTCGGCAGGACCTGACAATCACCACTGGACCAAGAGCTACTTGGTAATCGGTAGACTTACCTTTAGGTAAATAGCAGTTGGTGGACTAATAATTAGATCAATAGCAACGGGACTACATAAACATATTTGTTATATATTCATTCCGTTCCTAGTCAATCTAATTTTTAGAAAAAATTTGTTTCAAAAAGTTATAAGTTCTCTAACTAGTTTTATGTTTTCTGGAGTATTATCTCTTTATTTATCATAATTATTATTTTCATCAAAATGATCTGATAAATACAAAATTAAAATTAAATTTTTTTAAAAATTCTTAATACTCCATCTGTTTCATTTTATTTGTTGTTTTAGGTTTTATCACACAAATTAAGAAAACATTCAAATTTTCTTTTTTACCCTTCATTAATACACTAAACAAGTTTTTTCATTGGTTATCACATTAAAATAATAAGGGTAATAAAATAAATTTTATTTAAAATCTGCATTGGAAACCCAAAACAACACTTATTTTGTAACAAAAAAACCCTAAAACTACAAATAAAGTGAAACGGAGGGAGTATGTATGAAAATTTAGAAATTGGATTAATTAGGAACATAGGGAATACAATTTTATTCTTCCTTTAAGTGTTACAAGACATATTATTTTTTGTAACATGTTATTTTTTAAACATAAATGTGAAATTTATTAAAACAAGTAACATGTTATTTTAAAACATAAATGCGTGATTTATCAAAACAAAATCCAACTCTAAAACTAAAATCCTAAATTCTAATATATTACAAGATTTTTTTTCCGCTTTTCCTATTGTTATTTTTTAAATACCACTCATTTTTTCCATTGCAATGAAAACAATTTAATATTATCCCTAACCAAACAATTTTATTTAGTTAAATTGTTATAGTTTTAGTCATCCCGAGAAGGTAGTTAGTTATACATATAGTCAAAAAGCAACTCTCATGATCAAAAGTATTAATCAGCATGAGATTGATCATTAGCTTCCCTTTTAAGTTTTAATCAATCAAATAATATATTAAATATTTTTTAAAATAATTCAAACTAAATGGTATAGAAACCCCCTGCAAAAACAGTTTTATTATTAATATTATTGATCATATATGAACATATTTGTTTGTTACTTATAATTCAAAATCTTGATACAATTTTCAGACTATTTGTGTGTGTGTGTATTCTTTATAATTACATCTCTTATTAGTTTATTTTTTCAACATTTGTTCCTCAAGGCAAGAGGTTCAAGCAAAAGAGAAAAGAACAAAATAGTAGATGACTGTAATTAATTGAAGTAGACAAATAGACTAGAGAGTAGAGAGTATAGTTAGAGACTAGAGACGTTACTTTGACGGTTGAGAGAACATGAAAAAAGAAATAAAGCAATTCAAAAGAAAAGTTCTTTCGGTTGATGGAAATTTAAATAATAAATAAACAAAATCTTAAAACTAGATTGGAGAGCAGTTTATTTCTCAATGAAAAGAATTGGCCATTGATTTTAAAATAACAATTAATTAAGAAGAAGATCACTTCCATATCATTATGGCCCCTACCTAACAATGAAATTTTCGTCGACAACATTAATGCTCACAATTTATGTAAAATATGTACGTAGAGAGACTATGTTTTTCTTTTCTTTTTTTTGTTTGGTTAAAGATTCGCAGAGAGCCAGAGACTATATATGTTGGTATATAAATCTTATTCGCAAATCTGTTTTTTTTTTTTAAGTAGTCATCAAACAAGTTAAAAAAAAATGTTTGCTACTTCATTTCATTGGTTCTTCGTCCCTACAAATGCGTATCATAACTTTTTTTTTTTTTTTAATATTTGTTATGCGTTGAACTCTTTTTTTTCTAATAATCATCAATATATTTGGTATTTCGCTATTTTGATTAGCAAAGGGTTGATAAATAACCATGTCTTGAGTAATCCGTGGATTCATACATTTTTTTGGTTATTCAGCATCATCCTGTTTTTTTTTTTTTTTTTTTGTCAAACAAGTTCTTCATTCGTTAAACTAGATGGATACATAACAAGTGAGCTTAATCGAACACATCCAAGAAGCTAGTCTAACCGGTAGATCAATAGCATCAATAGCACAAGCATAAATTAAAGATAGAAACACAAACTTAAGATCATTAAGAGAGGTATCAATACTATCTAACAGGAATACATACACCCATGAAAGAAACAATAATCAACTCAAATTCATCAACTGACACTAGGGTAGTCAACATACCAAGTGACTTCGTGACAAAATCAATAACCTCGGTTCGCACCAGAATGATCCATGTTGTCTTTACTAGTCCTGTGCGAACCATTACACTAGAAAAAAATCGGTTAGGACATAAAATTGCTTCTTAGACAATAAAGTTGAAATAAGCACACCCATGGAGAGGGATAATTTTGAGAGGGTTCTCTCCTTTGAGAAGGAGGATGCATATGAAGATCTCTTATGGCCTTGGCAAGAAGAAAGTAGAAACAGTTGAGGCTCTAAAACCAGCTGTACCAAAAATGAATGAACCTATAAAACAGATCTAGTCCAAGGTACATGTTGCAAAAGGGGTGCACATTGTATAAGGAGTTAGCGACTGAAAAGCATTACCAACAAAGGCGACTAACCATGGGGATAAGAGAGAAGGCACCGGCGAAGTGGATCGGAGCTGGTGGAGGTACTGAACTATCCGCAATAGTAAAACATCATATATATATATATATATGACTCCCCCAAGAGGACCTTCCCACACGTGCATCTCCTAGAGATATTCTGTCAAAGAGCTCCCTAGCTAAGACTCCACACTTAACTCGACAAGCATACCTCATTAAGTTTCGAGAACCAAAATAGGATGCTTGTATCGCTGGCTAGAGTACCACATGCTAATTTAATGCATGCCATGTTAGGCTCCATGCCTCGTAACTGCTTTTGTGCGAAAGATTTATCATCTTCTTACTATTGAAATTATAATTTGAGTGTTAGAATTGAAAACTACTCTGATGTCATAGACATTATAACCGTTTGTTTATTGCGCATTGTAAATTGATGAATTCCCTTGATCGGATCAGTCTATTAACATCGCTATAAATAGCTTAAGTTGTTACATAAAGTCAGTGATTACAAATCAGATATTAACGGGAATATCTACAAGAGTATGTAACAAAATATTAGCATATTCTATCACCCTCCTTCAGTTGAAGCGTCTCTTGGGTGGACGTTTAAACTGGACTGAAATTCATTGAAGAGAGTTGTCGGCAAGCCCTTTGTGAAAATATCTGCGAACTGAAGTGAGGAGGGAACATGGAGTACTTTAACCTCGCCAATAGCAACCTTCTCATGCACAAAGTGAATGTCAAGTTCCACATGTTTAGTCCTCTGATGTTTGACTGGATTTGTTGCTAGATAAACCGCGCTTTTGTTGTCACAATAGACAATAGAGGTCTTGATGATTTTATGGTGAAGCTCAAGTAGCAGATTACGTAGCCAGCAGAGTTCAGCTACAGTATTTGCCACACCCTTGTATTCAACTTCGGAGCTTGACCGTGAGACCGTTGGTTGACGTTTTACCGACCATGAGATCAAATTTGGACCAAGATAAACGCAGAAACCTGATGTCGAGCGACGTGTATCGGTAATCCAGCCCAGTCTGCGTCTGTATAGGCTGTAAGAGAATCAAAGGAGCCCTTGTATAGCTGAAGCCCATGTGTAATTGTGCCCTGAATATACCGAATAATACGCTTGAGAGCATGGAGATGTGGCAGTCTTGGATCATGCATATACAAGCATACTTGATGAACAGCATATGAGATGTCCGGTCTAGTGAATGTGAGATATTGAAGTGCTTCTGCTAGGCTTCGATACTCAGTAGGGTTTTTGACTTTTTCTCCAACATCGGCTGAAAGTTTGGATTTCACATCCACCGGCGTTGCTATCAGTTTACATTCAGTCATGTGTGCTCTGTCTATAATCTCTTTGGCATACGTGGATTGGCTAAGGAACAGACCTTTATCATTGTAATCCGCTTTTATACCCAAAAAGTGGTGAACTTTTCCCATATCTGTCATTGGAAATTCAGACTTTAGTGCATCAATAATCTGATGGAGAAGAGTATGTGAAGAGGCGGTTAGGATAATGTCATCCACGTAGAGTAAAATGTAGGCAAGATCTGTGCCTTTCCTGAAAACAAAAAGAGAGACATCGGCTTTGCTTGTGACAAAACTGAGGTTAGTTATAAACTTTGCAAATCTGAAGTTCCAAGCGCGAGGGGCTTATTTTAATCCATAGATTGCTTTGCGAAGTTTGCACACATGATTCGGATAGGCGGGATTGATAAAGCTAGGGGGCTGGTGCATGTAAACCGTCTCATCTAGTTCTCCGTGCAAGAAGGCATTCTTAACATCAAGTTGATGTATGGGCCACTCACATGCCACTCCAATATTAAGCACAGTTCGAATAGTTGCCGGTTTTACAACCGGGCTGAAAGTCTCCGTAAAGTCCACACCTTCTTCTTGTGATTTTCCATTGGCAACTAACCGAGCTTTATGTCTAGTAAAAGCACCATCTGCATCATGTTTATGTTTAAAAAGCCACATGGATCTCACAATATTGACCTTAGGAGATCGCGGTACTAAATCCCAAGTCCTAGTTTCAATCATAGCATTAAACTCATCAGTCATAGCTGGTGTCCAGTTAGGATCCGTAAGAGCGTGTTTGTGACTTTTAGGGAGTGGAGATTTTTTTATTGTTTTAGTGAGAAGGGACATGACTGGCTTTGGTTTTCGAATTCCAGCGCGAGACCGAGTAGTCATTGAGTGATGTATCGGGGCTGGAGGCTGAGGAGGTGGTTGCGGAATAGGAACTTGAAGTGGTGGTGGTGATGGTGGTAGAGACGGCAAGTCTGCTGGAGTGTATGGAAGTGGTGTTTGGAGAATTGTTTGAAACAGAGGTGATGGTGGATCAATCTGTTCGAGAAAAGTATAAGAAGTGGGTTGAGTTTTCTGTTTTTCATCAGCTGGGAATTTCTCTTCATCAAAGTATACATGTCTTGAAATAATTATTTTGTTGGTCTTTAAATCAAGACACCTATACCCGCGATGTTGAGAAGGATAACCAAGAAATAAACAAGGAGTGGATCTTGGGGATAATTTATGGAGGTTGGAATGGTTCAAATTTGGAAAACATAAGCACCAAAAGACCCTTAAATGCTCATAACTTGGTCGTTTGTTAAAGAGCAAAGTGAAGGGAATTTGATTGTTTATAGCGGAAGAAGGAAGAATGTTAAGAATGTGAACAGCGACATGAAGAGCTTCAACCCAATAAGATGGGGAGAGCTGGGCTTGGAATAAAAGGGATCGAATAGCATTGTTGATAGTTCGAATCATGCGCTCAGATTTTCCGTTTTGTTGAGAAGTGTGAGGGCAAGAGAACCGAAAAACAATACCATTTTGATCAAAGAATTTGTGAAATTGTTCATTGTTAAACTCAGCTCCATTGTCGCATTGGAGTGATTTAATTTGTGTGTTGAATTGAGTTTTAATGTAAGAACTGAAATGGAGGAATTTAGAAAAAACTTCACTCTTCTTGCGTAGGGGATAAACCCATAAAAACTGAGTGAAATGATCCAAGAACAGCACATAATATCGAATTCCGTTCATGCTAGGGACTGGTGAAGTCCATAGATCAGAGTGAACAATTTCAAATGGTTGTGTAATGGCTGTTTGTGAGGAGTAAAATGGGAGTTTTATTTGCTTGCCTAAAAAACATGGTGGACAAGAATTCTGAAATTTTTCCTTATTACAAAAAATAGAATTTGAAAAAGATAAAGAACGAATAACAGCTTCGTTGGTGTGCCCCAATCTTTTGTGCCAAAACATTGGAGAGGAGGCCAACAGTGCTGTCGAGGATGCCGATTGTGGTTTATTGAAGCAAGCAGGAAGAGAATAAAGTTCTCCGGAACTCTCACATCGGAGTAGAATGCTCCGAGTTTGAAGGTCCTTCACAGAAAAGCCAAGAGGATCACTGATTTACATACTATTACAAATGTTACATACTCTTGTAGATATTCCCGTTAATATCTGATTTGTAATCACTGATTTCTGCGGTCCTTAACTCATTGTCAAGCTGAATTGCACGAGCCTCTTTATTGTTGTGGAACTGGTTCTCAATTCGAATCCAAATGTCGCGAGCAGAACCCCCTGTTTTGAAGCAACTGCGAAACAAAGGAGGAGCTAGAATGCCATATAACCAGAGTTTGACTAAGCCATCTCTTTTCTTCCACGCAGCATCGTTATCACCAGCTGGAAGAAGAGTTCCATCTACATGACCAAGGACATCAAAAGTCAAACAATGAGTGAGAAATAATTCTCTCCAAGCATCATAGTTATGATCATTGAGATCAAGTATGATGGGAATGTGAGATTTGATGTTGGTGACACCAAAAGCTCTCTCAACAGCGGGAGGTGGTTGAGCAGCCATTAAAAAATGAAGGAGAGAAAAGAGAATAAGAGATGGAGAGAAGAAGAGAAAAAGACGAGAGAAAAAATAAAAGGTTCAGGAGCTTCTGAAGCTCTGATACTATGTAAATTGATGAATTCCCTTGATCAGATTAGTCTATTAACATCGCTATAAATAGCTTAAGTTGTTACATAAAATCAGTGATTACAAATCAGATATTAACGGAAATATCTACAAGAGTATGTAACAGAATATTAGCATATTCTATCACGCACATATTTACTTACTCACGGAAATCATCTATCCTCAAGATCACGAGTTCAGATTTCATAAAAAAAATACGAAATCATGCTCGAGCTTAACGTAAATTTCAATGATTCATCTTCTTTTCTGAATCTAAACTGAGTTTATCTAGTTAAAATCTTAATTATTTTAGACATAGCTAAAGCTAATGGTCAAGGGTGTGGTTACTTAGGCAAAGTTTGATCTTTCGCCAACCAAAGATACGTACACATAATACTCATGCAAATACTCGAACTTGATTCTTTTAAATTAACTTTCTATATTATTTTTTTCAAGCTAATTGTTGGTTCCGAGCTGTTTCCTCACATTTGTAAAGTAATCGCTATGTCATCACGCATCAAACTAATTAGTTTGAAATTTTAAAAGTTTTTTCTCGTACAATCCATACTCTATCTTAGTCAAACCCAAAATCTTCAACGCTAGTTACTTTTCGTTTCTAAGTATTACCGAATATATGTGGAAGATTTTTCTTGGAAATAATAGAAGAAGAAAATTTAGGTTTTGGTGGCCGCAATGGGGAATTTGGAACATAATTGTTGGAGGGTTACATCATGGAGAGTTTAGTGCCTTGTCGTTTAAGCATAATGTAAAAAAAATACCATCAATAATGAAAATGAAATTATCAAACTTTAAGTTTTCAACATAAACTCAATTCAATAAAGTAGTTACCACAATAATTAGGTCAGCATCCCCTTTAAAAAATACTTGTTAAGATACTCCACTATGTCGAATTTTAAAATGTTACTAAAATAATTTACATTAACATATATTTTTTCTTGTTCGTTCTTAAATTACTCAATTTAGAAATCGCTTCCTATATTATATTACTGAATTTTAAATTGCTCCAACTCAATAGCAATGAAATGTGAATATTTGTTTTACAGAATTTAGTATAGTGCATATAATTGCACTTGGTGATATAAATATGAAATAATTATTTTAATACTCTTCACATGCACTATCAAGATATTACAACAACATTTTTTAATCTATGAAATATCCAAAATTTATAGAAAATATCATATTAAGGAAAAAGTTGGTATATAGATTAAAGTTTTTAATAAAATCGGATATGCAATCATGAAGCAACTATTGTTGTGTGAATTTCTAACAATTGGATATTTGGATACCTAATCTTAAATCAATTTAACAAACCATTAAATATTCAAACAATGCAAATCATTGCTTCGAAAAATATTACAAAGATAATATTAATTTTTATCTGAGGAATTATTGTGGTCGAGCCGACAAGTATGTTGTAATCTTGAGCAAGAAATTAAAGACGATACGATAAGATCGACGACAATGCATGTACATATCCTTCTTTACTTTCACGTCTTGTCGAGTTTACTTTTAATTAACTATCTTAATGCAAGTTAATCTCATTGGTCACTAAAACAATATATACGCTTTTAATGATTAATATACTATACGGTAAGTTTTTTTATTTTTAGGTGCCACAATGTTATACATATTTATCTGTACAATAGTATTATAGAGAATTTAATAACTTATAAGATTTTTTTTGTTAAAAATGAGACTAAATATTGAGTATATATCTGAAATTTTTGGTTAACTGATGAAGACATTAATAATAAGATGTGGAGGTGATTTTTTTCTTCGGATATCCATTATTGTTGATAATATGAATAAGACAAAATTAGATGGATGTTAAAATAATACTATAAAAATAGATAATTTATTAGGAGACGATTGATTAAAAAGAGACCAGATTCATGGGCAAATAATTTCTTTTACCCTTTTTATAAACGTTAGAGGCTAATTTTTTTTCTTAAAGTCTAAAAATTGCTCTGTTTTTGGTTCTTGTTTTTAAAAAGCTTAATTTGTAAAAACTCAAACTTTTCTCTGCTTCTACCGAACTATGTAAATGTTTTTTTTTGGTTTAATAAATTTCACATTACAATAAAGTTTGTCTTTTAAATGACCTCTCCAGAAACTAAAGATAGATCATTATGTTTTGGCCGAGTTTAAAATTTGATCGAAAACACACACTTTTGAGAATTGGATACATATAGATCAACGAATGCTAATCTCGATTGATTGAGGTATAATTTTTTTTTGAGATGTTAGTTGATTGTTCTCTAAAAACTACAGGTCAGACATAGGGAATGAAATAGATTATGAGGGCATCTCCAACCCCTTCTATTTTCATCTCTAAATTCGATTTTAGAGTAAAATCATTTCCAACTCACTTTCATTTCTATTTTTAAAATGGAGATCTTCATTTTTACTACATATTTAGATATCTCAATTTTTTGTCTCTATTTTGGAGTAAAATTTTGTCATTTGCAAATCAATCTCTTAAATTTAATACATTTTTATTTTATACTCAAATAAAATTATTTGTTATTATTTTATACTTCAAAAAAAATATAAATGTTTAAATTATTTATAAAGTATAAATATATGCATGTGGTAAAATTGTATAAAATTATAAATACTTAGATGATTTATTAATTATAAATACATGTTTATGATATTTCTATGTTTTAATTTATTTATTAATGTTATGTTATATAATATAATTTTATAATAATTTTTAAATTTAAATAATATTTCAATTTGTTATTTATTGCTTAAGTTAAAATAAATGGGTAGAATTTGTAACTTTAAAAAATAGAAAGTTAGAATAAAATTTAGAAATTAAATAAAAAATAATATACTTGGAAGATTCTTTTTTGGAGTAATCGGTTGGAGATAATCATAATTTCAAAATGAAGTAACTCTATTATGGAGTAAAAATAGAGTAATTGGTTGGAAATGGTCTGAATAAGAGCATGTATTTATGTTAGGGTTAAAAAATCATTGGTGGAGTGTATCAATTAATGTTTCATTTGGACCTGAAAGGTTTATATGGTTTGCATCATGGATCATCGTTTGGAACGTGTATGCTTTAAACATTGATTGTTCCAACATAATTAATAATAGGGAAAATACTATAAAAAAACCTTCAATTTTACAACTTTTTCTAACTAAAATCTTTAACTATTTGTGTTTCCAAAATAAACCTTAAAGTTGATAAAATTTTCCAACAAAAACCTCACACTATTTTTGTTTCTAAAACAAACCTCTAAGTATAAAGTTTTACTAACTTAAACCCTTAAATTCTCTATATTGAGCCCCATTGAGGGTCAACGATAACTCCCGTTAACTATTTTTTTTAACTATGTTTGTCTATTTTTTACGTATTTTTGTTGTTATTTAGTAATTTACTAAGGAAAAAATGAGTTTACAACTACAAAAAACAATTTATTCATCTAGGGTTCATATTCGAAACTGACGGAGTTAACAAATATTTAACAGGCATTTGCTGTGTTAACTAGAGTTATCGTTGACTGTCAGTTAACCCTCAATCAGACTCAAGATTGAGTTTTTTCATCTAGGATTTTTATCCGAAACAGACAAAATTAACAAATAGTTAACATTCGTTTGTGAAGTTATCGTTGACCGTTAATTAACATTCATTGGGATCAATATTAAGAACTTGAGGGTTTAAGTAAGGAAAACTTTATATTTGAAGATTTGTTTTGGAAACAAAAATAGTTTGAGGTTTTCATTAGAAACTCTTATCAAATTGAAAGTTTGTTTTGAAAACACAAATAGTTGAAAGTTTCAATTAGAAAAAGTTGTAAAGTTGAAGATTTTTTATAGTATTTTCCCTTAATAATATGTCTGGTTTTTCTTAGTGTTTAGATGAGTTTATCTTTTTTAGTTAGGGGAACGTTTTCTAGTTTTGTTATATCTTGTATCACTCCTAAACTAAAATGTAGAGTCAACTGTTTCATCCGTAATAATAAGAAAGGAGATGTAAACTTCACTTTTGTAGTTCGCTCCCTCCTGCATAGCTTCGGGTTTATGAACTTGAGTAGACGATATATACATTACCGGTAAGTATGATGCAAAACTAGTAATGACTTAATGGGTTTTGTGGATGTTCGTCTTGTGTGAATCCCTACATATGATGAATACAATATATCAAAATTGTTTTAAAGATTATTAATACTTTGATTTAAAAAATTGAATTAGTACTATAAGAAAATGGTCTAATCAATATATTTTATCATCAAAGGTTTTAAAAATATAATTCAAATTAGAAATTATGCTTGAACGCGCACTATTTTCACTTGTACACATACCACTTTTATGTACGTCGATAATTTGCATCCATACTTTTTAGATTTGAATCCGATTTATGACACAAAAGCGGTTAAGATAAACTTACGAACTTCGGTCCAATCGTATATGTTGATGCTTTTAATAAAATTTATTTTCAATCGTATATTACTATATGATATTACTTTAAACACAAAAGCATCAAGTTTCCGCATTATATTCGTGAAATTAAGCAGCCGTTCAATTTTGTATGCAGAACTAAGTACTAATTGTTGCTTTGATTTGCTTGAAGATGAAGAAAAGTATATACCTACCTTTGGGTGATAGTATGACTATACGTATTACTTTATGTCGTATATAATATGTGACAAGTCATTTAAAGTGTTTCACATTTGGTTGTACGTGATCGTAAGTTTACAACGTTTATTAGTTAAAAAAACCACAAATTTGTAAGTAACTTTAAATGGTATATATATATATATATTAACCTTTAGATCGTATATATTTACAAAAATAACAAATTAACGAGAAGAAGTTTTCGAAAGAGATGAAACCAAATTTCATTTTCACCTATAACCCCAA